>QFET01003697.1:0-25642 GCA_003316355.1 Tuber calosporum
GGGAGGGGGCGGGATGGGCAGGAACGGTCTGTGGCAGGATGGGGTCCTACACAACTGGCACAAATGAGGGTGGAGGCGGGATAACACCCAGGAACGGACTTAGTCTTCCTACCCTTGGGGCATGTGGGATTAGGGCAGCGGTTGGCCGTATGTGTATGTGCTAGAGCACATAGGGCACAGGTAGGTGTGGAGGCTTTGCACATAGGGGAGGGGTGGCAGTAAAGTCAACACTTCCGGCTTTGCATAAACTTACCTGAGGAGTGGGCCTTTTCGACTTTGCGCGGACGGGAGAAGAGGCGGATGGTGGAGCCAAGCCTGATGACATTGTCAGGGGCTACTGTGACTACTACAGACGTAGTGGTCTTTGTTGCTAGAATGTCAGGGTCGGTTTGGAGGAATCGTGCTGAGTAGATAACGACGTCAGTTGCATTGCGAACTGACTCAGAGAGGGTAGGGAAGAGGTCAGCGTGGTCATCCGGAAGGTAGGCTGTAGGTAAGCTGTGGATGGCCAATTAGACCTAGTTTGGGGCGGGGCGGAAAGGACGGTAGGGGTTGTTTCCTACTGGAAAAGCTTGGTTAAGACGCTTAGTCATGGCTTCGTAGTAGGGTGAGTAAGCAGTGGAGGGTGTGTGTAGGTCAGTGCCCTGGAGGGTGAGAGATCCTTTAGGATTGACACATGCAGAAAAGGACAGTGGGAGAGGGCAGTTGGCCTACCTCCGGACAGTAGCCATCAGGTCGGAGGTGGTGGCCGCCATACGGTCAGTATCTGCATGAGGTGCGGGTGAGGTGCGAGGGTCGAAGAATCTGCACTGGGCGGGGGGCAACGGTGCTGGACCTCGAGACTGAGGGCTGCTGTTGTTGGACGCTGCGACTTGTGCCGCTGTGGCGGGCATCTTCCCTTTGCCTTTGGAACCTGGTGCAGAGGATGGTCCTGCTGGAGCAGCAGCATAGAACTTGTTGACTGGACGGGACTGGATGTGTGTGGGTCGGGTGTTGGAGGATGAAGGTGGTTTGCGGAACTCAGTTAGGGGAGGGTATTTGCCTGCCCTATACTCTTGGACTTACTAGGAGCGTGGGTGGCGGACGGCATATGCGGCAGGGTTGACATACCACTGTTTTTCAACTATGTCATAGCAGGGAGGTCGGGTCGGGGACTTGATTTGCCTCTTGTGCAGGTTGGGGTTTAGAGTTGGGTAGAGACCTAGGTCAAGCCGGAGCGAGGCGAGGTGGGACCAGGGGTGGAGATGGAGGTTGTCTGGCAGTGGTTCCTGCCGTGACACAAAGGGAGAGGTCCCTGACTGTGCCCCACAAGGCTGCAATCGCGGGGGGGCCTGAAGTACGGGGAGGGGTGGGGGTCGAGATAGCGGACAAGATTTCATCCACGTGCGCAGCCAGTGTGGCAAGTCGGCTAACAACCTCACTTATTCTGGAGAGGGCGGTGCACAGGAGTGGGATGATGGCAACCTCCCCATCGGAAAGGTTATAGAGGAGTGACTTGTTAAACGCAGGGAATGATTCACGGGAGTGGCTAATCTGGGTGACTATAGCGTCCAGGAGGTTCTGGGTTGCAATCAAGTGGTCAGGAAGGGGTCCAGGGGTGCTGGCGCAGGAGGAGTGGGCCAAGTAGGGGGCTGTGCGGTCCTGGGTGCACGAGGCTGACCAGGAGGGGCCAGGGGAAGCTGTGGCCATCACTGTTATACAGGAAGTGGGGCTGTATCGCTAAAGAGTGAAACTTAAGCAAGAGGCAAGATTTGGTGTGTCGTGGCTGTTGCCACACAAAAAGGTGAAGTTTTGTTCGGCTGAAAAGGGCAACAATTTCAAGCGGGAGGAAAATAGAGGGTGCGGAGTGTGGCCCTTAACTACTCGAGGCTTTTAACTATTTATACCCTTTTTCCTAGAACTTATGTTGGCCTTATATATAAAGTATCCTTAAAAACATCAGCCATAGTCTAAAAGGTGGAAACACAATTTAAACTTGACGATGAACAAACCCACTCAGTAAATAATCCCCTAGACTATCTATTTCTCTGAGGGTGTCAAGCACTCTACTAGTCAAGAGCCTTCGATCTTTTGGTCTATGAACTAAGTTTGACTTGATGCCACCTATTTGCGAACTTCATACGAAATATAAGATGATCAGCCAGGATGGCCGTCTTCCTTCCATATATACTCTCTGGTGCAGATACATTCTGATTATCATGAATATAGAATATGTAATAATCCCACTTGGATAATTTACTATATTATCTTTCACCGAAGTTAAGTAGTTCTGGATACGATCCTATTTGTGGCCAGTATTAGTTGTAGTCAATATAGTCCCCTCCTGTCACTATATACCATCACATCTTTAGACTCGAAAGGCTATTTAATTCCATATCCCATATGTCTAACACTCCCCCTATCCTATAGTATCTTCATTGTCCCTTTGAGATTCTCAAGATACTTGGGAGTAGGTTACAGTCTGCCTACCCAAAGTATCCATTTTCCCTTCTTTGATTGCTGATTAATATACAATTTTAAAATTACAATCCATAAGCCTTTGTGCCCGCTCAATTCTCCTTGCTACCCACCCCTTGCAAGCAAATATTGCAGGTTTTCATAATTGATATAGATTATAAAATGTTTATTGGTACTAACCAAATAAGGTCACCATTCCTTGCGTGCAACTAGTAATACCAATAATTCATTGCTATCAATATCTTAGTTTTGTTTGGCTGGAATAAGCTTGCAACAACTCAATGCCACCGCATGTAATTTTATGTCCATGTATCCTGACAGAATACAACCAAAGGCGTATTCTCTAGCATCCGTATCTTTCTGCTCGTCGTACATAACTCATTATCACAATATGGCTTGGCATTTGTCCCTCAACCCGACATCGGAAGGCTCGAGTTGCAGTCGCTCGCGGAACTCCGGCTATTCCATCCTACGATAACTCTACCCATCCCGATGACCTGATAATTGGCTGCCGGGCAGAAGCTGTGCTCGTATTCCTCGCCCCGGGCCCTATTCAATGTCTGCAGTTCGATCAGTGGCTCAATTTGAGATTTTAAGGGTCGTGCGTTACAAACCAACCCGTACCAACCGTGAGCACCGGTGCTGGCGGATGATATGGTGTTTTCACTTTTACTCGCCATGCGATGCGGCCTTGCCCTGGAGAATGGTGGACGGCGTGGCTAGGCGCTCAGAATATCCTTCAATCGCACTGGCCCTCTTGTGGATTGGGATACTCTCACCACCCTGGCACCCTCATGTCTATCATTACACACCTATCTCCTTACAATGACCAGAGCGGTGATGCATGTACAGTATTGTGTAAATAAGCCATAGAATAAATTTATATTACGTGAGCCCAGTGCAAACATTGTGGCCAGCTAATACTGGCGTTGCAGTACGGCACGCTCTCATTCCCCACCCTTCAGAAGGTGGGTATCTAAGTTAAAATCAAAAGCTGAGTGGGATAACAGGCCCAGCTTTGCTAGGTGAAGGCTGGATTGGCAGGTTAGGATAGAGTGTTTTGTTGAATCTCCCCAATTTGAGCATCTTGCGTCAAAGGTCCAAAACACAGAAAACAGCACTTTCCAACCCTTTGCTCCAACCTCCAACCACTCTTGAGGAAACAAGTCACTACTTTGCTGCACTTTGAGTTCATTTCAGGTCATGACTGCGTCACCGTGACACCATGAGAAGCACCAGTTCAAGTGCCATGCACTTTCCTCCAGCTTCAAGATCATAAATTGACTCAATGTGATTGGGTGTAGCAGAATGCTTCATCTTCTGCAGCAGCCATTCCTGTCTTGGTCATAGACCATCACGGAAAAAAGTCCGCCCGGTCTTTTCCGTGCCCAGATCAGTCCTCGATGAGTCACAAGAGCGAGGCTAAGGAAAATTACTTCTGTGTCCTGCAAACGCTCAGCCTCAACTATGACTCTCACCCTCCACCTGACAGCGTGAGTGCGACGCGTTGCTAGACGCGAAGAGGGTTTTAAAGGTTGAGCTTCGCAGTGGATATTATATTTTTTTTCCTTCCCTTCATTCCTTGGGATTAGCATCGTGGAAGGGTTGTGAGCTCTTGTGCATTTTCTGGTTTTTATTTATTCCTTTTATTTTTACTTCCACTTTTCACTCTGCCGACTGGACTTTGGGATTGAGTGTGATTTGACAGGGCTTTCCTGGGCTCTCTGATATCTACCATACTTTGCCTTGCCTTACCTTCATATATATACACACATAATATACCGACGAACCATTGAGGGATAATCCTGTTCAATGGCATTCAACCAGCTCGTCGTCGCTGTTAGCGGCACACACAAAGGCTATGCGCAAGGTATTCACCTGCTCGCAGTCCCCACTCTCGAATTCCTCGCCATCGCATACTGACACCTCCACAGCAAAACTCGAAAAACTGATCCTCACTAACGGCGGTTCCTTCGCGAAGGCGATCGATGAAGACGTCACCCATCTCGTAACCACACAAGCAGACTTTGACAAGGGGAGCATTAAAGGTGCCTAACTAACTTCTTTGCTCAATCGCTACAGGAGCTAACAATTTCTTACGATAGTCAAATCCGCGAAGGAGGTTGATGGTTTGAAAATTGTCAACCTTGATTGGTTACTCGAGTCGATTGAGGATGGGAAGAGGAGTGATGAGGGAGGGTTCTTGGTCGGTGATGGAAACCTGACTGCTGGTTCCTCTGCTGTTGCCGTGCCGGCACCAGTAGCGACTAAAGCTGAGCCGGAAGAATTACCTAAGAAACGCACTCGCGGGAAGGCTGCTGATGTCCCCCCCGCAGCTAAAGTTGCGGTTGGTGAAGGGAGCGAGGAAGAGACGGAGCCAGCGGCTAAGAAGGCAAAGGCGATGCCTGTTGGTAGAGGTAAGGGGAAAGGAAAGGCGAAGGAGGAGCCTGAGGAGGATAAAGAAGAGGAGGAGAAGAAGGAGACAGAAGAACCCAAGAAGAAGATGAAGACTATTGTCAAAAAGGGGAAGGCGCCGGTTGACGAGTTATGTCCCATTGCCGGTATGCTCCTCTTCTCCAAGTGTATAAACGTGCGCAAGATACTTATTTCAAGCAGGGAGAGCCCATGTCTACGTCGACCCCAATGGCTTAGTCTTCGATGCAACCCTAAACCAGGCCAACATCGGCAATAACAACAACAAATTCTACTACCTCCAGCTCCTCGAGGGCGATGCCAATAAGGCATACTCCGTATTCGCCCACTGGGGCCGTGTAGGGGATAGGGGCCAGTCAAAGATGTATGTCCACGACGCAGCACTTTCGACAGCCATCTTCCATTTTGAAAAGATGTTCAAGTCGAAGACGGGGAAGGACTGGGCGAGACGGACTGAAGCTTTGGGTGGTGGAGGAAAGTATACTTTCCTCGAGAGGAATTATGAAGAGGATGATCAGGATGAGGAGATGAACGACGCGGAGGAAGTTAAGAGTAAGCTTAGCAAGGCTTTGCAGGATCTTATTAGTTTAATTTTCGATACGAAGATGATGTTTGTTCCCTCTCTCTCCCATCCTGTATCCAAATGCTAATTGTGTGAAAAAAAAAAAAGGCAACAATCGATGTCCTCCATGTCCTACGACGCTGCAAAACTCCCTCTGGGGAAACTCTCCAAATCAACCATCTCTCAAGGCTACCAAGTTCTCAAGGACCTCGGCCAAGTAATCGATGAAGCATCTGGCTGGCAAAGGGACTATGCAGAATACGGTCGCGACAAGAACGACATCCTGACCGAACTATCCAACCGCTACTACTCCATCATCCCTCACGTCTTCCCGGGACGTGGGCGCCCCACAATCATTAATACAGGCCCCCTTCTCAAGCAGGAAGTCTTGCTCGTGGAGAACTTGGCAGATATGGTCATTACGACGAAACTGCTGAAGGAAACCAAGGCCGAAAAGTCCCCGGAGGTGAATATCCTCGACAAGCAATTCGACAGCCTGAATCTAAACGAGGCGACCGCGCTCGACCGCGCCAGCAAAGAGTTCAACTTCCTAGAAGCATACGTGAAGAAGACGCACGGCCGCACACACCCCCAAAATTTCCACGTAGAGGAGATCTTCCGCGTGCACCGCGCAGTGGAAGAAGACCGCTGGCGCGCCGACGGCTGGGACAAGCTCTCGAACTCCGACCGTCGCCTCCTCTGGCATGGCTCGCGCACCACCAACTTCCCCGGCATCCTCTCTCAGGGCCTGCGTATTGCGCCACCCGAAGCCCCCGTCAATGGATACATGTTCGATAAGGGCATCTATCTCGCCGACATCGTCAGCAAGAGCGCGGGCTACTGCTGCGCCTATGCCTCCAACCAGACTGGCCTGCTCCTCCTTTGCGAAGCCCAGCTCGGGGACCCCATGTACGAATGCAAGGGCGCCGACTACCAAGCCGCAACAAAGTGCAGGCAGGCAGGCCGGTTGGCTACAAAGGGCCTTGGCCGCACGGCGCCGCTGAAGTGGGAGGATGCGGGCCTTGTGCATGAGGATTTGCGGGGCGTGCAGATGCCCATGGTCACTGGACAGGAGGCGAATGTCACTGGAGATGTCTCGAAGGATGGTAATCGGTTCTCGTTGCAGTATAACGAAGTTTGTCTCTTTCCTCCTTCGCTTTTGGGCGCCGCCGTGCAGAAGCTAATGAAGTATAGTACATTGTCTACAACGTCTCGCAGGTCAAGATTAGGTACCTATTCAGGGTCAAGTTTAGTTAGACGGGTCAATGCTGTTATCCACCATTTGTTCGCTCGTCTTTCTTACCTTTTTGCTCTGCCATAGTGTGTTCTGGTCTGGTTACTACGGGGTCACTCTTATGCGTCATGAATTTCCTCTACCTCCGATTTGTTTGTTTTTTGTTCCTTTTCTGCCTGTTTAGTCTTGATTGTGATGAAAAGGTAGTCTATTTTTAGCTTGAAGGTTCACTGAGCGCCTTCAACAATATTTTCACGCCCTATGTGAATCGGTTGGACACTGCTGGTTCAGCTCCTCGAGAGGGGGGGGGCAGGGGCTAAATCGTCATGAAATGTCACTCGTAAGGCCTGTTTGGATGAATGAATGATTCGAAATCCTGATTCTGTGATGTGCGGGGCGCGAGCAGTGTTCCCAACCGTCCCGGGCAGGGTGAATAAGGACGGCCGGGCACGGCATCCGTCTTTGATGAAGATCGCAGTCCTGTAGGTGACGGCCGGGCCCTCCAGTCTTTTTTGGCAAATGGTAACTTCCGGTAGGGCCCAGCTATCTTTGGAATTGACGGGCGTCACCTGTAGGTACCTACAGTCCCCAGCACGGCCCGGCCGTCCTTAGTAAGGACGAGCATCCCCTGTAGAGCGCAGCTGCCTCTAACAGGCTTCCGCCATTCCCATCAGAGCTTCGTCGTCATGCGTATCGCCGCCTTCATCATCTACCGTATTGTAGCTCTACCACTCCACTCGAGTGAACTAAATATACATAAATATAGACCTGAGATACAACGGGGATGAGGTGATTGAGGCCATCGAATGCATGAAGTCCTGGCGAAAGGCTCGTCTGAATTCTGAGCAGCCTTCAGCTGAAGTAGAGACCATGCTTCGAGATTTGGAGGAGAGGGCGCAAAGGTTAGGTCAAGGAAGTGTGATGGGTTCAGGGAACTCAGAACCAGGATCGGATATCACTGGAATCATCAGTTGATTTAGCGCAAAATTTGATAAATGATAGTAGAATCAAAATGTCTCGCTTCTCCATAATACAGACAGCACGCTCATGAGATTCGAAAATGAAACATAAACTAAGATATCGTACCTATAGGGCTCGGCCGTCCGTCCCGGGCAGAGATCTGGACAGACTGCAACTTGGCGTCCGTCCAGTCCTAGGCGAAAGAAGGACGGACTGGACGCTTGGGAACACTGGTTCACGATCGTGGTACGGTCGTGGACTCCAGCTCGGTCGAACCCACCACGCAAATCAAGTGCTGGAAGAGACACCCCCGACACTGGTACCTTAGAACCAACCTTGACTCTCAAAGCGAATCCCGAACGCTTGTACTGTACTCGTACAAAAAAACAGTAATGGTATACTTGATTAGGGCATATCTTGACTAATGAATAAGCAAAAGTCTTTCTTCTTGATACAAGTCTCACAGTCCTCCTTCCCATACACAACTCTCTAGGCCTCTTCAGCTCTTCAACGCCAGCGAATGGGTCAAAAAGAAAAAAAAAAACTCCCTCTGGAAATATGTTCTAATGGCACATGAGTAAAACTATACAGCAGGAACTTTAAAAAATTGGATCCGTAAGTGTCATTCTCCCAAGTTGAAATACGGTATCCGTCCACAAACAAGAAGTATTATCAAGAGAGGAGTTCCTCAAACGTAAGGCGATGATCCGTGCGCAAATCAGCGCAAAGACAAGATCATCACTCGTATTTCCGAACACTTCCTGCCTACAATGAGTATAAAAGCAGCAGGAACCAACGAAAGCCATAACTTTATCCTCCCCCTGCAACGCGTGCAAGTAGTTGCAGATAATGCCTCCACCTCCGACTACCCTTTTGACCCATCACCAACCCCACCTTCCACCTTCACAGGTGACATGTCTTCACCTACGACTCGTGCCACTCGTGTGGCTGCGGAAAAGCTTTTTTCTACTATCTGCAATGGAATCAAGTCTGGTAAACCCGAAGTCCTAGAGTTTGGAAACCTTGAATCTGCAGTATCAACTTTAGTACTTGATAGCCTCTTCGACCGTGTCAACTGTGACCTTGAAGAACATAGTTTCCGGTAATGGTCCTTGCTGTTGAAATTCTTCAATTCGTTTCATATGTATATTTCCTACGGTAATATCATTTATGTCTCTGCTTGGTTATTTCTAGTTTACTCAGGAAAACTACGGACATTACTTGTAACCTACTCCCAAGTATCTCGAGAATCCCAAAGGGACTCTGAAGATACTATTAGGATAGGGGGAGAAGCGTCGATGGATAGGTCTTCAATAGACAAGGTAAAAGGTATGGAACTAATAGAGTGACCGTTCAACTTGTAGTATTAAAGATGATAGTCCTGTGAGGGTTGAGAGTCCGAATCCTTAAGGGATTGTAGTCTCTATAAATACAAAAGATTGTAGCTAGGAAAACTAAACAAAGGCGCAAACATCCTGTCCAACAACATGCTAACAGAGGAAGCATAACAAGGTAACCATATTCCGAAAACAGAGGGTGAAAAGCGACAGGATGGAGCTAACAAAGCAAGTAATGGAATCCAAACAAAGAAACAAGAGATCGCTGGTACTATACAAATCCAGTAGGTATAGCAAGAGGATAGCGATACCCAAATGGGTAGAAGCAAGGAGGGGTAGTGATAAGCGAAACAAGCAAAGAATAACCAGTTAGGAAGTCATAACCAAGTAGGAAGGGATAACCAAATAGTAGCGCTTATCAGGTATAAACCCAAATAAGTAATAACTAACATCTATTCAGTAGTACTAGTAGAAACATAGTAGGATTCCGTCACATTCCCCTTAAAAAAGAAAAAAAAAAACAAATAAAACAATAAGGAATATCCTAAAGGGCTTAATGACCAATCCGCCTTTGGAGCATTCCACTCAATTTCAAAACATATAACTTAATCAGTAAACATATATCCATCACTGGTGTCAGGATCTTACACCTTTATAAGCCACATAATAGCAAAGACAATACCATGAAGCAGTTAGCTATCAAACTCAGATTCGTCCAACTTGGAGAGTGTTGTGCTGGTATCCGATTCTGAGTAGTCTGAGTCTTGAAGAGGTTTCCAAAATCCATCAGGGTCAAGCTCAGGTGAGAGGGGGGCATAGTCTGGGTTCGGAAGTGTCCAGGCAGAGAAAGTCACGCCATGGGACCAAGGGATTCTGAAAGGTATAGATTCATTGTAGGTATCGAACCAATAGGATCTGATGAGGGTGCTGGCGCCTTCTAGGTTGTAGAGGGGTTCCCATGTTGCTTCGATTTCATCATAGCCTTTCCAATGGATCAAGAACTGTATTTTTCTGCGATAGATTTGATCTTTAAGTATCTTTTCGATCTCCAATTGTTCTTGTCCACTAGCATCAATGGTGACAGCCTCTTTGGATATGGGTTCAGGTGTTCCTGGGAAGGCAAAGGGGTTGGGGCTTAGGTAAATGCGAAGATGGCTGTGATGGACCCATGGGTGGATTCCAGCCATCACTGGAGGGAGTATGAGTTTGTAGTTATTATGTCTGTCAGGTCCTTCGCTTACTGAGAAGGGTCCGAACCATGGTCCAACTAGCTTATGATTTCGTCCAACTTTATGGATATAGGGTGCTGACTTGAGGATAACTTCAGTTTCGTTAGGGATGATTGGGGGTCCATCCTTTCTTCTGTTTTCGCTGGAGGTGGTTTAGCGTGCTCTAGCCTTCTTGAGTGCATCTCTGGCAAGTTGTTGATTCTTCATGATCTGTGAAGCAATCTTGTCTGCTGCAGGTACAGAAGTGGGGAGTACTCAGACGCTAGGGAGGAGGTTTGGTACTCTGTCAAAGGTGATTTCGAAGGGGGAGAGTTCTTTGCCATCGCTAGAAGCTGCATTGATTGCAGTCTGGACATGACGTAGGTGGCGAACCCACTTGGTACCTTTAGGGTTGACATAGTTCCTAAGACATTGGCGAACAGTTCTGATTCTTCGCTCAGTCTGTCCATTGGTCTGTTGATGGTAAGCTGTAGCCATGTTGAGATCAACATTTAGATTCGCCATAAGCTGTGTCCAAAAGCGTGAGATAAACTTGGAGTCTCTGTCAGAGACTAAGGAGGTAGGGAAACCATGAAAGGAGAAAACTCGCTCAAGGAGGGTGTGTGCTGTTTCGATAGCTGTGATGTTCTGAGAGACTGGTATGAGGTAGGTAAAGCCACTGAATTGATCCAAGACAACCATGAGGAGTTCAAGCTTGGAATCGCTAAGGAAGGGTCCTGCAAAGTCAATTGCAAGGGACAAGAATGGCTGCCTGGAGACATGGAGGGGGGTGACTGATCCTTCAGGGACATTGGTAGGTTGCTTGTTAAGCTGGCATAGGTGGCATCTGCAGACATGGTCTTTGAAATCGTGCCTCATAGAGAGCCAGTAGAAGTGTCTTGAAGCATATTCAAAACATTGCTGCCAACCCATATGTGCCATTTATTTGTGGGTAATCCGCACAATTTCGCTTCTGATGTTAGCACCTTGATAGCTTGCTTCATAGGAGACATAAGGACAGTCTCTACAATCATCCTTCCCCTTTCTAACAAGAACTCCATCATATAAGAGCCAGTCAGGGTGGTCGATAGCCTTGGTAACTACCTCCAGGAGAGGGTCCTTCTAGGTGGCATTTCGAATGCTTGAGTACCACTTTCCTTTCATGTAGTTGGTAAGCTAAAAACCACGAAGGTCAAGCTGTGAAGTGGGCTGATCAAAGAAGCAGTCCTCATAATCGACAGGTGCTACTGGAGTAGGTAGGTCCCATCCTTTGTCAATATCCGGTATTTCTCTTTGTTTTCCCTTATCAATGACTTTATGTAACACTGGGTAGCCATCATTATCGTGCAGGGGAGGAGGAACAGCCCATCTGTGTTATGCTCTGCGCTTGGGATGCGGAGGGGAGACAAAGTTGGAGGTAGAGAAAAGAGGCAAGGGTCCTGGAATATCGCGAAATCCTGAGGGGAAGTATCCTGTATTCTTTCCATTTATGTGGGTTTGGCATTCGTCCAAGACACAGGCAGTCCAGTGCATAGCTGTGTGTCTATTAGATTCAAGAAATCGGTCCAGTTCATTGACTGGGGGTCGAGGAGGGTCTGGTGTGGGCTGATAGTCAGGTTCAGTAGGTGTGCTGCTAGGGGCGATATTTCTAGAGGTGGTGACTGCAAAGGTTTCTAGTTGGGTGATAGAATTATAGATTCGTTTAAAGCAGTTGGTGATAGCATCTGGATGCAGTGGTTGGTCCATATCTCCTGGAGTATTGTGAATTCTCACCGCAAGGCCCAACACTTGAGCTTTAGCTCGCTCAATAAGTACTGTGCCATGAGATGGCTCTTGAGGGTTGCAGAGATAGGAGGAGGTTTCCACGATTTCACAACCTAGAATGGCATTGGTTGCAAGCTCGAGGGTATCTGCTGCTTTGTCCATGGCTTGTTCAACATAATGTGAGTAGTGACACACTTCTTGGCAGCCGGTAGGGTTTCAGCTGGTACCATGATGTGAGTTCCACATGGAGTGGTGTGCAGGAGTAAGAATGCAAGAGGGTGCTTGAAGAGTGAGGGAAGAAGATGGGTCTAGTGCATGGGCGATGTTGAGGTAGTGTCTTGATACACTGTTCATGACAGAGGAGGGGGTCTTTATAGGCTTCTTCTCTGTAGGGTCTTCGAGTATTTGGTCTTCTTCAGCTGGGGTGTCTTCATAGATCCATGATAGTGCATCTGCAAGGATATTGTCTTTGCCAGGTCTGTGTATGATATCGAAATCATAAGATTATAGGAACATATGCCATCTAGTTTGGCGGTAAGGTAAGTCAGTCTGCTTCAGGAAAAAGGATAGTGCCTTGTTGTCAGACACAACAGTGAACTTGGTACCATATAGAATCGGATGGAATGCCTCAATGGCATCTACAATCGCCAAAAGTTCCAATTCATGGACAGGGTAGTGCAGCTGACTTGTTGCAAACTTTCTGCTGTGGAATGTAGCAGGATATGCTTTGTCAGGAGAGGGTCCTTGGCCAACACATACTCCTGATCCAACCTTAGAGCCATCAGTAATCAGGTATATTGGATCAGCTGATGTCTCATATGAGATAGGGCGGAGCGGAATTATCTCCTTGGCCAGGCGCTTATCCAGTTTGAAGACTTCCTCATGCAGGGGTCGCCATTCAAACACATCTTGAGATATTAGGTCCGAGAGGAGGGCAGTGGTGGAGGCAAGGAGTGGAAGGAACTGTGCATGATATATCACAACTTCAATAAAGGTCTGAACATCCTTTTTCGATTTTGAGGTGGGCCAGTCTTGGATGGATCGAATTTTTTCAGCGTTTGCATGAATTCCTCTTTCATCTATAACATGTCCTAGGAGTGAGAGCTTGGTGGCTGAGAATTTGCACTTGGCTGGCGATGCTTTGATCTGGTACTGCTTAAGTCTTCCTAAGACTAATCTGATGTGAGAAATATGGTTCACGACTGTTTCTGAGTAGATGGTAATGTCATATATGTATGCCCAAACGAATTTTCCAATAAATCCATATAGGACAAACTCTATAACTCTCATAGCTGTAGCAGGGGCGTTCGCATCTCCTTGCAGCATAACTCTGCATGCGAAGGATCCAAAGGGTGTCATGATGGTGTTGTATTTCTCATCACTAGGGAGAACTCGGATTTGGAAGTAGCAATTTGCAAGGTCTATGGTGGATCTGAACTTTGCTCTGGCAACAGTTCTGAGTATCATGGGTTGGTTGAGAATTACTCCTTGGTCCTTGATATTAATATCATTCCTGGGTACCAGGTCTGCAAACAGTCTGATTTCGCCATTGGGTTTCAGCTTTGGGAATATGTTGACTGAGTTGTGTGCCTCGCTTGGGTAAATAATTACTCTGGCTTTCCAGTCTTCGATTAATGCTCTGTATACTGGCATAATTGTGTCAGGGAATGTGAAGAATCTCGGATTATGGTCCGAAATTGTGTCTTTCAGCTGGATGTGGTGGTAGACATCTCTCAAGGGTGGTAATTCCGCCGTTTTTTTGCCAGGGAATACTGTAGGTAACTGAGAAATGAAGTCTGGGGCATCTGCTTCATTCATGGCTGAAAATCGTGCATGTGTAGCATTTTTGCAGGTCTAAGTGATTCCTTTATCAGCGAAGGTGATTATAGATTTTCCATAATCTATTACAACATGGTGTGCAGTAAGGTAAGGCATTCCTAGGAAGATATCATAGTTGTCCATGGTGTTGAAATTCTTCAATTCGTTTCATATGAATATTTCCTACAGTAAGATTGTTTATGTCTCTGCCTGGTTATTTCTAGTTTACTCAGGAAAACTACGGACATTACTACAGCTAGAGTATATCATATTTTCAGTTATATTTCATGATTATGATTGAGGATTAATGCGTACATTTCTAATTTTATGTGCGGGATTTCATTGTTAACTTTCCATGTATAGTGACCTTTTACCAGTCCTGTATCATGTGTTCCTTTCAGTTTATTTCCCACACACCACTTCAGATTACGCATATTTTATTGGGATTTCCTTGATAGTTTTTCAGGGTCAAACATGTTCGCACTTATGTTTCTTACAATGTTTTCCCTATTTTGTTACTGAGTACATGGAGGATACACACCTGTATAAATAGCTGGTTGCCGCCTACTTTATTTAGCCAATTAAGGACAAGAACTACTACCAATCTACCTTCATACTACAATACTCCTCACACAAGCGTGCACATAGTATACTCTTAATACTGTGTTGTAATTTTGTACTCATGCTATAAGATTATGCCAATACACATAATTTAAACACAGGGAACAGAATAGGGCTTTAGAGATATCGCCGCTTTCCTTGTCAATCTCGATGACAGTCTTTGCAACATAGTTGATTGCTGAGCATGATCCTTTAACTGCCATCTTCAGGTTGATAGGAGTCTTGAGGTCTCTGGTAGGGATTTAGTGGGTGGTGACAAACTTTCCTGATATCAAGTTGTCTCCTGTGGTTCCTGTATCGAATAGTGCCTTTGCTTTGTAGCCATTGACTCTGATGTATGCTTCGAGGGCCTGGGATTGAGTTCAACTAGGTCCTGCATGTTTTGTGGTAACTGTGACTGATTCCTTTGCAAAGGGATCGTCATCCTGGGTGTGGTATGTTCTCCAGACATTATGGGGTCTCCTGGTTCCGCCAGGGCCTCCATTTCCTCGCTGCTGGGAGCTCCTATGCTTCTTCTTCTCAACACAGTTATCGAAGTAGTGTCTATATTTTCCACAATAGTAACAGTAATTGTCTCTCCTGCGCTGTTCCTTCTCAGCCTGGGATACTCTTGGATCCTGAGAGGTACTGTTGGAGAACCTTGGTTGATTTCGCGGGGTGTTATTCTGGGGGCGCTTGGGTGCTTGTTGGGAAACTGCATTAGAGGTTGCATTTCCTTGAGGATTTCTATAGAGTCCTGTAGAGTGGGCAATTGCATCTCGCTTTTCTGCTATCACCACTAGCTGGTCAAAGGAGGTATCTCAAGTGATGTGTGGTTTCACCTTTTGTTTTAGTTTGATATCTATGGCATCTAGGAGTCTCTGCTTCGCTGAATAGTCCCAAATTGTTCCCGGGGGGAGACTGTATCTCAAGGTTTCAAGTCTCATTATAGTAACGGTAATCTGAGCTGTTTTTCTCCCTGTAATTTGCTTGACTTTTAGCTACTCTTCATAGATGGTATCTGTAGATGTGGAAGGAAGGAAGTAGGCCTCGAATTTCAGTTTGAGTCCAGCAACTGTGTGGTCTCCTTAGCAAGCTTCATAATGGGTGAATTTATCGAGGGCTTTCTCACTGCAATAGGCTCCATAGTATTGGCGGGCTTGAGGGGCATCGTCAGTTAGCCAAAGCTGGTGATGTATCGGTGGACTGTGTTGAACAAAGAGTTGATTCTCAAAGGGTCTCAATCTTTTCCTTCTCCTGTGAATGTAAATGGTGCAGGCCATTTAGGATGTTTATTTCCCTTTGAGGGGACAGACATGGCGATAGGTGCAGGGCTTGGATTGCTTGGTGGACTTGGTGGACTAGGTGGTCTTGGTAGACTAGGTAAATCGTCTGGTGCAAGGCTTGGTTCTCTGGTTTCTCTTGGTAGACTTGGTGGTCTAGGTGATGAAGCTGAGGGTGCTGGTCCTGGAGCGTCCTCTGGACTTGAATCTGATTCTGATTCTGAGCTTGGTTCTTACTTGGATTGGACTTCTTGGCGGAGCTGTTCTTGGACTTGTTCTTAGACTTGGACTTGTTCTTGGACTTGGACTTGGGCTTGGTCTTGGTCCTCTTCTACGCTGCTGCTGCTATCTACAGAAGATAGTTCTGAGTCCTCAGATGGTGGAGCAGGTGGGGGTACTGGTGCTTGACTTTGGAGTCCTGAGGAGAATGCTACCGATCCTCTAGTGAGGTGTCTTCAGGTATCTCTGGGAAGAGAAGTGGTTGCTAGCTAGGGTGAGCTGGTCTCGCCAGGAGTCCGCTCAAGGCCTTCTTGGAAAACTGGGAGGTGTACTAGAACTGCAGGGTCAAGGTAGGCGAAGGGTGATCAGTCCTATGCCGAAGATCAAAGGCATACTGTTACGATCCTATGCGGTAAGCTGGTTTTGCAACAGGTAACTACTTCTCTTTGGGTTAGATAAATATGACCCACCCGTTGTTGTAGTCCGGTATAGGGCGTGGCACTAATCTCAGCCACCAGGGTAGGAGTACTATTGCAACGAGTGGTTCTAGGCGGATATCCACTATTGCTCTTAGGCCAATGTCTACGTTGTCTTGATAGCCAAACCCTATGGTTCCTATCGCACAACGCCAATAGAGGAATGGAGAGGTAAAGAGGTAAAGTAATTGTATAGGAAAGAACTTAGATGGTTGCGTGAAGAGTCCTAACTACAGGTCGCTTAGAGGTCCTTATATAGGCACTCTTCTCTCAACCATAACCCTGGTGACTCATACCTGTGAGTCACACGACCTCTATGACTCATAGTGAGTCATAGTATGAAATCCATCAGCTGACTCCTCTGAGTCAACTGCGCTGCGTGCCAACCAATCATAACTCATAAAATTAGTCATGTGCCTTAAAGTGGTCACATGCGCGAAACCCATGACTCATAGTGTGAGTCATGTGCGAAAATCATTACATCATATGACTTACAAATTTGAGTCATGCGCACGATCAACCAATCACAACATAACAATGATTGCACAAGTGTGCATCATGTGACACCCCATGACTTCTAATGAGTCATAGACTGAAATATAACACCTGGTGACTCTTAACTATGAGTCATGCGACATCCTACTTTGCTTAGTCACCAATCGTGACAGATACTTCAGTCTAGGTCAAAAATGTAACCTACTCCCAAGTATATCTAGAATCCCAAAGGTAATCTGCAGATACTATTAGTATAGGGGGAGAAGGATTGATGGATTGGTCTTTAATAGACAAGGTAAAAGGTAAGGAACCAATAGAGTGACCGTTAAACTGGTAGTATATAGGATGATAGTCCTGTGAAGCTTGAGAGTCCGAATCCTTAAGGGATTGTAGGCTCTGTAAATACAAAAGATTGTAGCTAGGGAAACTAAACAAAGGCGCAAACATCCTGTCCAACAACATGCTAACAGAGGCAGCATAACAAGGTAACCATATTCTAAAAACAGAGGGTTAAAAGCGACAGGATGGGGCTAACAAAACAAGTAATGGAATCCAAACAGGAAGGAACAAGAGATCGATGCTACTATAGAAATCCAGTAGGTATAGCAAGAGGATAGCGGTACCCAAATGGGTAGAAGCAAGGAGGGGTAGTGATAAGCGAAACAAGGAAAGAATAACCAGTTAGGAAGTCATAACCAAGTAGGAAGGGATAACCAAATAGTAGCGCTTCTCAGGTATAAACCCAAATAAGTAATAACCAACACCAATTCAGTTATACTAGTAGAAACATAGTAGGATTCCGTTACATTACTACAGCTAGGGTATATCATATTCTCAGTTATATTTCATGATAATGTTTGAGAATTAATGTGTATATTTCTTATGTTATGTGCGGGATTTCTTGGTTATCTTTCAGTGTATAGTGACCTTTTACCAGTCATGTATCATGTGTTATCTTTCTGTTTATTTCCCGCACACCACTTCAGATTACGCATATTTTATTGAGATTTCCTTGGTAGTTTTTCAGGGTCAAACATGTTTCCACTTATGTTTCTTACAATGTTTTCCCTATTTTGTTACTGAGTACAAGGAGGATACGCACCTGTATAAATAGCTGGTTGCAGCCTACTTTATTTTAGTTAATTAAGGACAAGAACTACTACCAATCTACCTTCATACTACAATACTCCTCAACAAGCGTGCACATATTATACTTTTAATACTGTATTGTATTTTTATACTCATGCTATAAGATTGTGCCAATACACTTAATTTAAACAGGTTATGAGCCTGGTGCATCCATAGTTATAAGACTTACATTCATACACTACCCTCTTTCACCATAAGACAACTTCATTCCGAAACAATACATTACTCTTTTACCAAAAAATATATCCTGTAATATCGAAACATTTTCTTTCGAAACATTATACGAAATCAAACATCGTTAGTGCAATGAAATTTTCTTGGTGAAACATTCTTGGCAAATCGATACGAAAAGTCTTAGCGCTCCTTGCTAAAGTCCAAGTTTTCCTCCCTCATTAAATCCGAGTTCTTACGGAAAGTGCAATTTCCTAGCTGCAACTACTCACAAGTGCAAAGCAAAGTACCAGTACTTAGTAACCAAAGTCACTTTGCCTTTACCGAGCAAAAATGGCCCTGGCAGAAACCACCGTCCCTCCTCCAGAACTACTGCTCCAAACCCCAGATCTTATGCCAACAATTCCAAATGTAGTTGGGAACCTATTTACAAATTGAGCTCCATCCCAAAGGTCACTGGCCCTGATAACTACCGAACCTGGCGAGATATCTCAGAATATGTGGTTACCCTATATAATAGCTGGAACATAGTAACGGAAAAGGAAACGCTGCATGAGGAAGAAGAGGATGTGGATGGAAATAATAACTCAGAGCGAATAGATGAATTTCGCGATCAATACCAATAGCCCTCGGCTTACTTCCTTGAAACGAGTTACCCCCAATAGTTTATTTAGTTGGCCACCCACAAAACACTACGCGCAATCTGGAAAGCGTTTAAAGAAAGATTTGCAAGAGAAAACACCACCTCCTTCTTCAAACAACTCGACGCTGTCCTCGATACCAAATACGATACCTTTGCACCTATAGCAGACCATATCAACAAGTACGATATCCTTTGGAATCGAATTCAACACTATTGCTCCTCCTCCTCTGCTGACGACCGATATGCTCTATCATTTGTATTCAAATCGGTATTCGAGTCACCCAAAGCCAAACCTGCAGTCTTTCTCCGCTCCCTTCCCGAGTCGATAAGTGACATCGTCGACAACCTCCAAACTAAGGAGTACCTTACCTACAATCATGTCTACAATAAGTTGTTGGAAATGAAACCCTCGGTTGGCCCGGAGGACGACAAAGCGAATAAATAGGCTGATGTCAAAGGAAAAGGAAGGGAACCTACCCGGAGACCTGCGGCCATATCCAAGGAATGAACATACTGCAAAAAGCATTACCCCACTGCTCGTGCTGAGGGACATACCTGGAATGAGTGTAATAAACTCAAAGGCGGCAATCAAAAGAAGAAGGAAAAGAAAGCTGTTAGTTCAGCAAAGATCGGCAAAGAAGAAATATCTGAACTGGTCAGTACATCCACATCCCTCCTTTCTACACAAAAGACTCCTCACCCACACAACTGGGTAATCGATACAGGCGCAAGCTCATACATGACAAGCAACCTAGACCTTCTTATAAACTTTGAACCAAGTACAGGGACTGTTAAGTTAGGCAATGATTCGGTAATAGAATCATATAGCCGAGGAACTGTCAAGCTGATAGCCAAAACTTCAAACCGTCATGTAGCCCCTGTATTCCTAAAACATGTTCTCAGGGTTCCGAAGTTAGATCAAAGTAACTAGTTGTCATTGCGCGCTATTGTCTCTTTGGGGAATGGTTTTTCTTTGCGTAGTAAAGGGTCGGATATGTTTGTATACAGGGAGAATAAAAGAGAAGTGATATGGGGAAAGCTTGACGGTCAAGATTATATTGTGCAAGAAGAGAAAGTTGTGGCGAACAAGATTATTTACTGTTTAAATTATGTGTATTGGCACAATCTTATAGCATGAGTACGAAAATACAACACAGTATTAAGAGTATACTATGTGCACGCTTGTGTGAGGAGTATTGTAGTATGAAGGTAGATTGGTAGTAGTTCTTGTCCTTAATTGGCTAAATAAAGTAGGCGGCAACCAGCGATTTATACAGGTGTGTATCCTCCATGTACTCAGTAACAAAATAGGGAAAACATTGTAAGAAACATAAGTGAAAACATATTTGACCCAGAAAAACTACAAAGGAAATCCCAATAAAATATGCATAATCTGAAGTGGTGTGCGGGAAATAAACTGAAAGATAACACAGGATACATGACCGGTAAAAGGTCACTACACATGGAAAGTTAACCGTGAAATCCCGCACATAAAATAAGAAATGTACGCATTAATCCTCAATCATAATCATGAAATATAACCGAAAATATGATATACTCTAGCTGTAGTAATGTCCGTAGTTTTCCTGTGTAAACGAGAAATAACCTAGCAGAGACATAAACAATATTACCGTAGGATATATACATATGTAACGAATTGAAGAATTTCAACACTTCCCCTCATTATCTACAGCCCAACAATCTCATCATCCACTTATATGCTGGTTTCGCAAGTACCTTGGTACAAATGTCGGCAAGGTTTTCTGATGATGCAACCTTCAGGAGTGTGAAAGAACCGTTATCGATCTCTTCTCGTATTTTGTGAAAATGGATATCGATATATTTTGTTCGCCCATTAAGTGATGGTTGGTTGCCAGAAAATTTGCGCCGGTATTGTCGGCATGTAAAGCGATCGGTGTTGTAAGCTAGAGGTCACTGTGACCTTTTATGTACCATTGGATTTGCCTTGCTGCTAGGG
This sequence comes from Tuber calosporum, assembly GCA_003316355.1. Taxonomy (NCBI): domain Eukaryota; kingdom Fungi; phylum Ascomycota; class Pezizomycetes; order Pezizales; family Tuberaceae; genus Tuber; species Tuber calosporum. Next base: position 20,788 of record QFET01003697.1, read on the forward strand.
ACATAGCTACATATTCCGCTTCCATAGTAGATGTTGCGACCGATGCTTGTTTCTTGGACCGCCAGGATATACAGGCATTGTTAAAAAGAATAACATACTCTGAGAAGGAGCGGCGGGTATCAAGACAGGCTGCAAAGTCCGCATCCACATAGGTGTTCATAGTGTTTGTAGTTGTACAAGGGAAGAAGAGTCTAATGTCTTTTATACCATGAATATACCGAAAGACGTGTTTAGCGGCCTTTAGGTGGATTTCGGTCAGGCAAGAAGAAAATTGAGAGAGAAAGGATATTGTATACGCTAGATCGGGTCTGGTACAAGTTGTCAGGTACATAAGCGAGCCTATTATCGATTTCTATATGGACATGTCCGGTATTTGTTCATCCACGGTCCCTTTCCGTAGTTGAATGCCTTTAGGTAAGGGTGTAGAGACTGGTCGAGAGTTTTCCATACCATATCGCTTGAGGACTGACTTCATGTATCGTTGCTGGGTAAGATGTATCCCGTCTGTTGAATAGGTGATGTGTAGGCCAAGTAGGAAGCTAACTTCCCCTAAGTCCGTAATCTCAAATGCCGTTTTCAGGTCTTCTATGAGAGAAGTAGCTTTGGGAGTGTTGGCCGAGTATATAACAATGTCATCAACGTAAACTGATAGGTATATCTCGTGTTTACCGTGAACAAACATGCATGGGTCAAGGGCTGATGTCGCAAAACCTTTGGATGTTAAGTATCTAGCGAGGAGAGCGTACCATTCATTCGCAGATTGCTTAAGTCCATAGAGACATCGGTTAAGTCGCCATTCTTTGTCTCCATTACTGAACCCAGGTAACTGTCGCATGTAGACTTCTTGTTTCAATTCACCAGGAAGGAAAGCAGATTTTAAATCGAATTGCCATTGTCGCCATTTGTTTTTAGCACATATTGCAAGGAGGAAGCGGAGTGATTCGTATCGGATAACTGGAGCGAAGGTATCTTCAGAGTCAAAACCTGGTACTTGTGAGAATCCTTTGGCAACTGCCCTTGCACGGTACCTCTCTAATGTACCATCAGCATTTCGCTTAGTCTTAAAGACCCATTTACTGAAAATAATCTTGCGTCCTTTAGGTTTATCTACTTCATCGAAGTACAACTTTTCTCAAGTGCCTTTATCTCTTCTTCCATTGCGTGGGCCCATTGTTCCTTAAGTGAGCTATTCACTGCTTGGGTGTAGGTTTTTGGATCCTCGTCAGATGGTACAGTGACATTTCTGCCAAAGTATTGTGGTGGGCGAATGGTTCTGCCAGATCTGGTCCGTATCTCAGGAGGATTTTCCGGTCGTGCTTCTTGTATAAGAGGTTCCAGTGATTCTTCTGGAATTTGGGGACGGTCATAATCATCAGGATGTTCAAGCGGTGGAGGTGGATGTACTTCGATGGTTGGTTTGTCAGTTGCTTCCTGTGGTAGAGTTTTATCGGGTACCGGTACTCTCTGGTAGGAAGGTGGGTAGACAGTTGCAAAAGTCTCTGATGAGGGCCCAGGTTCCTTGAGATCAAGCGGTACTATTGTCTTTGTTGTCCAGTGAAGCTGGCGCGTTTCTGAGATCTTGTGCAATGATGGTATGTATATACGGTATATCTTGCTGGAGGGAGTATATCCAACAAGGTATCCTTCGATGGCCCCGGGCTGTAACTTTGTTCCTGGTTTTCTGGTCCCCTCAGGTATATGGACAAAGCATTTGGGCCCTTAGGGGCGCAGGTGGTTCACTAAGGGCTTTTTGATGTAGAGAGATTCATAGGGCGTTAGTTTTCCTATGGATCAGTTAGGGAGGATGTTCCGTAAGTATACAGCTATTGTAACTGCTTCGGCCCATAAACACAGTGTAAGACCTGATAACATAGAACGGGTAGATGTGATGATTGTCCTATTGTACCGTTCGGCAACGCCATTAGGTTCATGAGAGTAAGGAGGTATTTTGTCATGTATGATACCCAGTATTTCAAACATGGTTGTCATATCTTTATTGACATATTCTCCTCCGTTGTCAGTCCTGAATCGCTTAATAGTAGCATTATCCTGGGTGTGTCTTTCTTTTATGAATTGGTGAATACTTTAACGGTATCGGATTTGGCTTTAAGAGGGTAAATCCAAGTGTACCGTATACAATCATCAATAAAGGTAACATAGTACCAAGAGTTTCCGAAGGAGGGGGTAGAGAATTTCCTGCTCAGATCTGAGTGGATTAGCTCATAGGGATTTTCACATCTTTTCTCTGTAGATTCGTGTTTGCGTTTTATTGATTTGGACTTGATGCAGGTTTCACACTGCCAGTCTTTCGGAACTTCGGAGATGGTTGGATTGTCTGAGTAGTTGGTACTTTTGAGATAGGATGGTGAAGGATGTCAGAGGGCTTCATGCAACTGTTGGTAAGTCATCTTGTTCGCCACTGCTGTGTCTTCTTGCACAACATAATCTTGACCGTCAAGCTTTCCCCATATCACTTCTCTTTTATTCTCCCTGTATACAAACATATCCGCCCCTTTACTACGCAAAGATAAACCATGCCGCAAAGAAACAATAGCGCGCCATGACACCAAGTTACATTGACCCAACTTCGGAACCCAGAGATCATGTTTAAGGAATACAGGGGCTACATGACCATTTGATGTTTTGGCCATGAGCTTGACAGTTCCTCAGCCATATGATTCAATTACCGAATCATCGCCTAACTTAACAGTTCCTGTACTTGGTTCAAAGTTTATAAGAAGGTCTAGGTTGCTTGTCATGTGAGAGCTTGTGCCTGTATCGATTACCCAGTTGTGTGGGTGAGGAGTCTTTTGCGTAGAGAAGAGGGATGTGGATGTACTGACCGGTTCAGATATCTCTTCTTTGCCGATCATGGCTGTACTATCAGCTTTCCTTTCCTTCTTCTTTTGGTTGCCGCCTTTGAGTTTATTACACTCATTCCAGGTATGTCCCTCAGCACGAGCAGTGGGGTAATGCTTTTTGCAGTAGGTACATTCCTTAGAAATGGCCCCACCTCTCCGGAGAGGTTCCCTTCCTTTTCCTTTGACTTCGGCGTTTTTATACGCTTTGTCGTCCTCAGGGCTAACCGAGGGTCTCATGTCCAACAACCTGTTGTAGACAAATCGTAGGTAAGGTCCTCCTTGGTTTGGAGGTTGTCGACTATGTTACTCATCGACTCGGGAAGGGAGCGGAGAAGAACCGCTGCTTTGGCTTCTGGTGACTCGAATACCGATTTGAATACAAATGGTAGAGCATATCGGTCGTTAGCAGAGGAGGAGGAGCAATGGTATTGCATTCGATTCCAGAGGGTATCATACTTGTTGATATGGTCTGCAATAGGTGCAGAGGTATCATACTTGGAATCAAGGACAGCGTTGAGTTGTTCGAAGAAGGAGGTAGTGTTTTCTCTAGCAAATTTATCTTGGAACGCTTTCCAGATGGCGAGGGGTGTTTTGTGGGTGGCCAACAAAATAAGCCATTGGGGGTCAATCGTTTCAAGGAAGTAGGCCGAGGCCCATTGGTAGCGATCATGAAATTCATTTATTCTCTCCGAGTTATTATTTCCATCTTCATCCTCTTCTGCCTCAGGCAGAGTTTCCTTTTCCGTTACTATGTGCCAGCAATTGTATAAAGTAAGGACATATTCCGAGATATCTCGCCAGGTCCGGTAGTTATCAGGCCCAGTGAGCTTTAGGATGGAGCTCAGTTTGTAACTGGGTGGCCAACTACGTTTGGAGTTGTTGGCATAAGATCTGAGGTTGGGTGCTGGAGTTTCTGGAGGAGGAACAGGAGTTTCTGCCGTTGCCATTTTGGCTCGGTAAGGAAGATTTTTGAGCTAAACCCAAAAGGATTTCACAGCCAGGCCGGGAAATCAAACTTGGACTTTAGCGAGGAGCGCCAAGACTTGTCGTATCGATTTGCCAAGAATGTATCGTCAAGAACGTTTCGTTACACGAACGATATTTCGTTTCGTGTTTCGTTTCGAGGAAATGTTTCAATGTTACACGAAGTAATTTTCAGTTAAAGCTATTTGTTTCGTAGTGAAAGAGGATATCGTGTAAGTGTAAGTCGTATAGCTATGGATGTACCAGACTCATAACCTGTTTAAATTATGTGTATTGGCACAATCTTATAGTATGAGTACGAAAATACAAAACAGTATTAACAGTATACTTTGTGCACGCTAGTGTGAGGAGTATTGTAGTATAAAGGTAGATTGGTAGTAGTTCTTGTCCTTAATTAGCTAAATAAAGTAGGCGGCAACCAGCTATTTATACAGGTGCGTATCCTCCAGGTACTCAGTAACAAAATAGGGAAAACATTGGAAGAAACATAAGTGCAAACATGTTTGAACCTGAAAAACTACCATGGAAATCCCAATAAAATATGTGTAATCTGAAGTGGTGTGCGGGAAATAAACTGAAAGATAACACATGATACATGACCGGTAAAAGGTCACTATACATGGAAAATTAACCGTGAAATCCCGTACATAAAATAAGAAATGTACGCATTAATCCTCAATCATAATCATGAAAGATAACTGAAAATATGATATACTCTAGCTGTAGTAATGTCCGTAGTTTTCCTGAGTAAACTAGAAATAACCAAGCAGAGACATAAACAATATTACTGTAGGAAATATACATATGAAACGAATTGAAGAATTTCAACACTTACCAACAGTGTCATGAAGCCTTCGGACATCCTTCAACATCCTACCTCAAAAGTACCAACTACTCAGACAATCCAACTATCCCTGAAGTTCCGAAAGACTGGTAGTGTGAAACCTGCATTACTGTTAAGGGTAGCCGATTCTAAGGTCAAGCGAATCAGGTTAGGCTTAAGAAATCAA
>QFET01003699.1:0-61201 GCA_003316355.1 Tuber calosporum
CCTAATAGTATCTTCAGGGTCCCTTTGGGATTCTCGAGATACTTGGGAGTAGGTTACACATACGGACGAAACACGCCAATGCGGGGAGATCTATACGGGACGTTGTACAGTGAGCAAATTGTGAAGACGAGATGTGGCTACCATTCCGAACCAAGTCTGACTTTGAGCTTGCACGCTGGTTTATTGAAGCGAAGGTACTAAAGGATCACATCAACAGATATTTCAAGATGAACTTGGGGCCCGATGACAGTAATATTAAATCTAGCTATCGGCTCCTTGTGGCTCTTGATGAGATGGAATCAGGTATGGGGATGAAGAGCTGGAAAGAGGGGTTTGTATCGTTTAGCGAGGCTGTACGTAAATCTACCCTCAAAACGTCCAATATTGACTGTATATAGGAAATACCAGACAGGGAAGAACCCGATAAAGCTTCCTCGCCACATATATTCTTTTTCCTTAATTCTATTGATTGTGCTAGATATGTGCTTAGTCAAAGATGTTTTGCACAAGATTTAGTTTACGCCCCGGTCAAGGAATGGAATAGTGGAGAGCCACCACAGCGAGTTTATTCTGATATGCCCACGGCGGATTGGTGGTGGGAAATACAGGTAGGTTCAAATGCGACGTTCCATGGCGCATCCACACCACATGTCAGAACCTATAATTCTCAGCCAAGGAAGCATACATTGCCTGATGGAGTAACGCTTGTACGATCATATGTGCCTCAGATGTTACCTTTTTAATGAATTTTTCGTGACCTAAGAAAGCCTGGCCAATCTATATGACAATTGGGAATATCCTATCGAATAAGCTGAAAAAGGCCTCGAAACATGCGACCGTCCTATTGGCGCTTTTGCCCGTCCCCCCGAAGATGCTGAGAGTAGCAGCACGAGATGCACTGCAAATGCAGGTCAACAATTAGATTCTTAGTGAATTGATAGAAGCGATATTTGCATCAATGGTTACGTTGGGAAACGCCGGAATTGAGGTTGAATGTGCCTATGGTAAGGTCAGATTATGTTTTCCACGACTCGCGGCTTGGATCACAGAAAACATAGAAAACGTCAAATTGCACGGTATTCAACAGAATCAGTGCGCTGTCTGTGAGGTACGACCGGAACAATTAGGGTCCCTTCTAAGACGCCCCGTGGCAAAACGAGATTATAGAAAATATGAAAATCTCTTCAACCGGTACTGCGTTAACGACAAGCAAGTAGGGCAAATACTCACAGATCATGGGTTCAAATTGCTGTCAAGCGCCTTTCGGGGTCTTCCGAAGGTTCAATAGTACGACTTGCCCCAACCCGATATTCTTCACGTTGTTTACCTCGCAATATTCGAAGCACACCTTATGAAATGCGTAATTGGATTTCTAAAGAAGTTCAAGCGGTTATAAACATTCGATGCGATCTGGAAGAGTTTGGCTGTTTATCCCGGTTATTCTGCGCCGAAGAAAGAATAAACTCGAATCTCGCAGTGCACCGGAAAAGAGATTAGGAATCTGATTAAAGTAATACTAACGTGTTTTTCTGCTTCGTTATGTCGTCCAAGTGCTGTAGAACGTCCCGTATTTACCAAAGCTCTGGCATGTGTCTGATCGATTATGGACTTTACCCTAATGTCACAATATCCAAGCCATTACAATGAGACGCTTCAATACCTCGAACAGTTCCTAAAAGCCTTTCACGATCACAAAGATGTTTATAGGGAGTACCGAAAAGATAAGTCCACCATGAGAAAGGTGCGAGAGGTGAGTACGAGGATTAGGGGTGAGAATCGCCAAGTACTTAATCCACACCGCCTATCCGGAGCCACAGCACCCAAAAGACGTTGTATTGCGGACGAACAGCGTCGCGATTCAGATGGAATTGTCGCTGATATCTACGATGAGGATGTAGACTTTAACTTTGTTAAAATTCACCTGCTGAGTCACTTTGGGAACCATGTACGGTGCTTTGGGAACATTCAAATGTATTCTACGGAGTCGGGGGAGTCAATTCACAAAACAATGATCAAAGAGGGTTATCGGCGGTCAAATAAAAATGATGCGAGCCATCAAATCCTGAGAATGTATGCCAGGCTTGACACCTTCAAAATTCATGAAATGAATATTGACGCGGGTTTACCACGTCCTATTGAGGACGAACAACGTGACAAGGAGCACAACCGGAGGGTAGGATCCGTAACTATGCAACCAATGGGTTTTACAGCAACGATCGGAACTGTTTGTCAATTCAGTCAGCCGTTGAAAAATCTCCCCCAACCTCTACTCGACTAGCATCTACCGAAATCATCTGTATGTCTACGGCTTGATCTGGATACGGTCAAGGAGTTTCCACTCAAGATATGTCGCATTTACGCGTTCTGGTTGAGGACTTTCAGTACCCGCGAGAGGTTACATGGCACCATCTTCGCTGTACAGGCACTCAGCTTTGGAGGTCCACGGGTCGGAGTAGAAACGATTGAGTCTGAGTAGATTCAGGTAATAAAAGTATTTATGGGGCGTTGAAAGGCTATTACCCAGCGGGCTTGGTATCAATAATGAAGGTTCGAGAGTTAACAACGGGTAATGTGGATAGACTGGTATTGGTAGATAGACTCAATGTTGAGAATTCGTGGAAGTTAAGTGACATTACAGGACTTGTTACCGTCACTTTCGGGATGGCAAAAGGGCCAAATGGGACAGCGGAAAGGGTAGTTGGCATCAAAAGGATAAAGGGCATGGCGCATTTAGTACCAGAGGGTGCTGGAGTGGATAATAAATGCAGGTATGTAAATATTAGGATTGATTTAGAAACATTTAATAGAATATATTAAACAAAGTAAGATAAATACATTCGAAAGAACACAGAGCAGCGCAAATGAGACGTATAATGAGCCGGACAACGTCCCAAGTTGCGCGGCAGGAAAAGCCAACAAAAAACGGGGTTCAGTTAGGCGAGATGGATTCCGGTGTGAAGTGAGCACAGGGCTACGTATAAAAGACAGCGATGAATGACGTTGGGGGTCTGGATTGGGCTGTGGGGAGGCCCCGGCAGTTTTCTGACAACGATAGAATTACGGGAGGGACTGGAAGGACAGCGGGAGCTGGCATTACCAGCCTGTTCATGGAGATATATAGGTAATACATGAGGGAGATTTTTTTTTGCTGATGTAAGACCCATTATTATTGAAGAGGTGCCAGAATGGGAAGTTGAACAAGTGTTGGATCACTGATAGTAATATGGAAAAGACTAGTTCACTGGTCAATGGCAGGGTATGCAGATTCTGAGAACAGATAGTAGCGTGTTGAGGGATTAGAGAAGGCTATATACCGTATGGAGGAATAGTGGACAGAAAACTGTGCAGGCCACAAGTTTGCTATAATTACAGAATATATCGATATTGGATTCATACCACAAACACCACACTATGGGGAATTTGCTGATGTAAGAAAAGTGGACAATAGTTTTAGAAGCCTACTTGGAGAGCGACTATGACGAGTGTGGAGCCTCTGATAATGGCAAAGTTATCAAGAGTTGGTTTTAATTTGGATTTTAATTTCTCAGAAATTGTTTTTTGTTTTTGTTTTTGGAAACAGTTATTTTATTTCTGGGGTGTAAACAGTATTAGTGAACATTGTTGAGGCTGACAAGGCTAAGAGAAACTAGCAGGGCTAGTTAGGGGTTAGTTTATTTTATGATGGGTTTCAAGTATCGTTTGATACTTAGTTTGTTTTATAATTGTTTTCAAGTATCAATAAAAACTTAGTTTGTTTTATGTATGATTCTCATATATCAGGCTGATTCCTGTTATGTTTTATGTTTGGTTTTATGTATCAGGATGATATATATTTTGTTTGCAGTACCATTTAGTTGCATAAGGTATTTGTTTTATAAGAGGACATTAAATTCAGACCTTGGTCATTAGTGTTGATTGGAAATCAAATGGAAGGATAGGGAAAGCTATGGAGAAAGCGAGATCATGTATTTAAAACTGCCTCTCGGGAGTTTAGATAGGGCAGACTTCGATATACCAAGTGTTCTATATACTTAGTTGAACACTTACATCTTTTCTGTTCACACAAAACTACCACAAGTAAGTCTAGCACTGGGCAAGGCTGGCGATAGAGTAATTTAAAGCTGTTAAACAACTTATTGCGATCTCTGGTTATAATACTATCTTGAAGTCGTAACAGTTTAGGATGTGAGTTACTATCCTTACACTTTACGTAGACGATTTACTGTTGGTGCCTGATAAACCCAGTGAAGGGTTACAAATCCTGATGAAATGCCATATAGAGTAAGACATCAAGATACACATATAGCTCCTGCGAACATGAAGGCTTCCATTCCCTTGTAATATCCGTCATGGTTTCTTCTCATTGCCAGTATTATTCTTTGGTTAAACAACTGCGATAGTAGGCCTATTGGTCCAGGAGTTGGTCAATGCAAAAGAGTTGAAAAAGCTTAATCACATGAGACTCATGGAATCCTTTTGGTAGCTGAGCATGACTTGGTTGGCACTCATAATCGGTATCAATTAAGAAAGGCTGCCCTTCTCTGGGTTCAAGGTCTTGATGTGGATATGTACTATACTTATTACTCGATGGTAGCTTTGTATACTCTGGTCATTATACTAAATCAACATTATTCAATTTCGATGGCATCTCATCTATATTGCTAAGTGATTTGGTAAAGATATAAGAGATATTTGATAGAGAGTTAATAGAGATTTTATTAGGGAGTTTTCATTTTGGTATCAAATCAAGGTACATGTGCAGGAGGAGAATGATTCCACATACAAAAAGTATTTTGATATCTTGCTTTTGACTAAGGAATGCGGCCTTGCCCAATTAGATAATGTCATATGAATCGCAGTTGCTGGTATTTTAGGGGATAATAATTATGACACCCAAGTCACCTTCAAGATTTTTACTAACTAGTTGAAAGCGGGCAATGGTCAGTATTCACGACTGTGCATTTAACCTGGTTAGCTCAATGTGTAGGAAAAAGAAGGTGCTTAAGAGAACCATTGAAAATCTTCCAGTGATGTGGTGTCGTGGTGTAGTTGGTTAGTACATAAGGTGAAATTTGGAAGGCTGTCGACCCTCTGCCCCGCTAAGCCTCACTTAGTGAATCTTGGTGGGGGCTACTAAGCAACCTGGGAACCCAACTCAGCTCGTGTTAGTGTAAGTTAAGGTCCCCCCTCTCCGACTATGGCAATATCACATTCTGTACCATGTGGCTGGGCTACTGCGCCTTATCTTGCGAACAGATTCTACTTCGTCTACTACATGGCAGCATGATACATGGCGGCTGGTTTGGCTGCAATTCCTGCTGTTAGTAGCTACTTTCTACGATCCTTTCTGATACCCCCAGTTTTGAGTACCACATCTGGTCTCCCTACAGTCCCCGCCGCCATTTCATGTCCCTTGCTGTTTCTTATGGCGGGTAGGGAGAAAATTGGAATCTGCTGCTGTTGGTAGTACTCGGGTATAGACGTGGGTGACCGGACCGACCGGGATCAGAAATTGTATATAACAGCATACAATTTCTGGTCCCTGTCTGTCTGGTCACCTACGTCCATACCAGAGTACTTCCAGAGATGAGATAGAGGAAGGAGACAGGGGATGGAACAAGAAGGAACTTCCTTACTCTCTAACAATATTTTTCTTTATGGTGGACGTTACTGGCCACTATAGCGAGGATTAAGAGGTGTATATGCTCGGGATGGATCCACAAATTGCATTGCTCCGCGACGAGCCTGCTAGAAAACTGGGGAAGCTCACACCATCAAGCTTGCGTCATAGTTTGTTTAGGCAAGGAATTATGGCTAAATATCAGGCATGCTGTCCTGGCAAACATCTCTTCACTTTTGAATTAGCTTCAAATTCATTTCTACCATCTTCTGCTATTAGTACTGTGACTGGCCAAAATGGAACAGAAACCGTGAAGTGGTATTCGGGGAAGGGTGGTGGTGGTGAGAAGTTAGGATATGTCTTGAATAAGGCCGATCAGACTGCTACTCCTGCTTTTTCTCCTCCACCATCCCACAAGTGTTAGAGAGAAAGGAGGGATAAAACTATATCACCAAACAAACGGTAATTCTTCCTTCTTTTACTCCTCTTCCTCCTCTTCCAACTTAGATAAGAAGTTTTCTGCAAAGTATTAGTAGAAGCAAGATATTTACACTTCTAGAGCAAAGGGTGGTGTTTTAGTTCCAATAAACATCTTACAAGGTAGAGATTTATTTTCTAGGAGGGGAATATCTACACCACGGGTGGAGCATTTGTGGGATAGGTAAGAAGGATTTTTGAAATTCCAAAGGGCATTGGATGTTAAAAAACTGATTTTGAAGAATCGAAAGCAGATTGAAGAAAGGGACTGGGGGTAAGAGGGGAAGTGGCTGGAGTCAGTAGAAGAGTTTTATGTGCGTTCACTCTCAAAACCTTGGTGTATATTTTGTTACTGGAATCTATTGCTAATATCTCGCCACAGAGTGTCACGGACCCCCACCTCACACCCATCTACGTTTACATTCCCCACCTCTCCCCTACTATAATATAAAAGATCTCCCTACTGATACCTAGCTTACTTGGGACATCTGTTTCTGTTATACATAAGACTCACGCTCATGAAAAAGCCTACCAGACTGCCATACACTGGTTAGCGAACTCGGTTCAACTACAATAAACATGTGCCTCAGAACTATGATCAACCACCTCTTGCGAGACGATTTTGCCCAGAAACCTCTCTCAACCATCACTCTCACCGCGTGATAGTATCAGAATACAGCTGCGAAACTACCGGAGATATTAACACACATAGCTGATGAGGTGGTATCCTACGGTATTGGTAGATTATCCCTGGATAGGTGAGGGAGTGGGGGAATGTAGTTAGAAGTATCAATTAATGGGGCAGCGGCAGCACAAGTTACGGCAGATTGGCGGAAAGGATATGGAAGCAGCAGTACCAACTGTCTTGTCCCACAGCGGGTTAGACTTGTAACTAGTTTTATGAAGAGGATAATGAATGGGCATGGGAGATAGGCTACTGGCCATAACATTGTTTGAGAAGTCCCACGATAGGATTATATGGGGTGGGTTAACTTTGCTCGCGTTGTAGGAAAGAGGGGGGATGGGGTTGCACTCTGGTGCATCTATCGCCCAAATCCCTGTTCCCGTTCCGATATCTAAAATTCGCCTGGGGTCTTCGCTTGGCGCCGCATGAAGCTGACCATCCAGGGCTGATAGGCGGAGGTCAGATTGGAGCGTTTGGCATATGATAGCATACTAACCTTACATCACAAGAGCACGTTAATTTCATATCATTAACTTAGACCAAAACCAGGGGGAGGTGAAAGACTTGGCATCCATCCATGATATCGTCTTCTGTTCTCATAAACGTATAATATGTCAGAGCACTAGACTTCAATGAAGTGGTGTCACTGGCAGATTCGAAGTCATCGGCCTTATAATTCCAGTCAAATTCAACGATACCAGACATGTGACGCTCTTCCTTGTTTCCTAAACATCTACCGCTCCGATGCGTACCTGTTTTATCGAGATTGCGCCCCCGAGTGGGGTGAAACGAAGTAGCGTGTGTGACCTTTGTGGATGTGACCTTTGTGATCTCGAAAAGAGAGCCGGGGACGCTGAAAAGTTGGAGGAAGATCAGATATAGGGGACTTAAGAGTGGTGCGTGATATACTGCCATTTTGTATGTCCCCGGCTGTTCGCTATCTTACGACAGCCTTCGGATCGTTTGAACGGATCCTACCAGAAGAAGTGGGCGAACGGCGCCAATACGCTCATGTGGTTGAATGGGACCCCGCACTCCTGATAGGGCATATCAGATAACTGCAATTGAATGGCAGCACGGGAGTTAAATCATCCCCATCGTGAACTCATGAGTTGGCCAAACTGACTTTCCTACTTTTATTTTTATCCCCTTAGTAATCCTAGTAGGGCATCATACCATGCCGCTTTTATCGTTCATTTGTAGGAGATTGCTAAAGCAAATAACATTCCTGGTGTTTGTAATGCACTGCTGCGATGCCTCAAATAACTTAACGGCTTGGTCGCTATCGAGAGTATAGTATCATACCTCATGAGGAAGGCAATTCATACTATGTTACTTGCCAACGGCAACATACTATATGGATGCTGTAAGAAGTGGAATGAATAAACCTCAAGCTAGGGCGTTGGAGCTGCTTCTGCTAGTAGGTCAAGCCCTGCCGCACACTGTTCTCCACTCGCCCGAGCGGAGATCTATTTATCCCAGCAGGGGAATTCTGAATGTCTTATCGCGAGGTCCAATAGTTCCAGTGGGCACGGTAAGCTCGGGCAAGTCAGCAACTGATTTCCTTGCTAAATTTCCGGGTATTACCTAGAGGTGTTAACAATCAACGAATGTTTCTAGGCTGCACCCCGAATAGGACGGCTCGCTCACTCCACCAACGGGCGAAAGACATCAGTACAGTATAGTCGCACCCCGCTACAACGAACGCCAAGTATCAGCCCATTTTTATCCAGTATAGCAGATATCCATTACAGCGATTTAGAGAAAAAAAACCTATAAGGATGAGTAAGCAAATGTGAAGATTTTTCTTCAAAGGGCTGAGTAGGAAGAAAGTACTACAGGAGAAATACCATTAGACCTATCTTGATTTTACAAAAATGCCACAAACGACAGCAAGCCGGAAAGGATTAACTCAAACTCAAATGTATGAGTTGTGACTTCTACACTCTGGCTATGCAGATATGAAATTAGCGAGTTTTGCAGAGTTGCCAGAATGGACAAGGAGGAAGGATGGGTGGTCCATAGCGATATCTAGTTTGTCAGAGCATCTGAAGGGATGGAGAGAGAAGGTTCAAAAAGGAAAACCTTGAGGGTGTGAATCTATTAAAAATATTAACTAATTGCACATACTTTGTATCTTAAAGGATTATTATACTAAATAATACTCACATGTATATTATAATGTAGGACTAGAAGCATTAAAGCAAAAGGTGAGAAAAGTACAGTTTCAGATCTATGAATTCTTGTTATCAAAATGAGTCGATGTAGTGGAGGAGAGCTAGTTCGCCATTGCCAAGGAGATACTATGGCCTCAATGGGTGACAATTCAGGAAAAGCTTTTCCAAATAGGTTGTGAGGAGGATTCTTCGCACTTTGCATTCTGGAGAGGGTGGTAGAGCGATTTAAGGAACAGCATATGATAGAAAGACTCAAGAGACATCGTGACGCAGAAAGTGTTAGTACACAAGTAGTTGAGAATGCTAAGATTGAAATTGGTGATAAAAAATCCTTTTTGAGCTTTACAATATTTGGAATTGCAATTAGAGTGAATTAGAGTAAAACAAGCAGCCTGCTTAATCTAATGTAAAAAAAAAAAGAGGGAAAGCTCAGAAGGGAGTTAAGTCAAGCAAAACTTGGATCACGATCTTCAACTATCTTAATGCTGCTGGTTGTGAGAATACCACTCGACAGTAATTAGACCAGCTCCAACTCTATAGGCTTTTCATTGGCAAAGTATTAATATTCACAATCTTGTTATTATTTATTGCCATAATTAGAAAGCTTGGAGGCTGAGTAATGAAGGGAATGGATATTTGAGATATTTGGATCAGGAGATGAGAATATAAGGTTGCAAAATTATTTTAATTACATGAGAACTATCAGAGACATCCAGCTGCAGAGTCACCACCTAATAATTATACTGGGCCACTACCACCACAGCTTACCAACATTACTCTCTTGTACCTGCAGCCAAATACATCATCTAAACTACAACCTTAAGATCCAGGAATCATAGCCTACTTTAAGGCTTTCTACCATCAATAATAGACTGATTATATGGTTCAACATTTGAACAAACATGGTACCGCAGCTACAAAGCTACACATCTAGCAGCCATTTTGCTTATAACTGACGCATGGGAGTTAATTCCAAGTATAGGGATGAGGAACTACAGGGAGGAATTGGATTTACTTAATTATAATGTAATTACTTAAGCTCCGGCCTTACCTGCTTGTTAAGCTATCAACTCACCTAGTCTTCCTCTTCATTTTACATTCAATGCACAAACATGAGAAGCTTTTCATAACTGGAATCCTGACCTCATGGATATTGAAGTTGTTATCAGGCCTGGAGAATACCATCCAGAGTATGATAATGAATATCTTCCTAATGCCAATGAAGTTTTTCCAGGTATAGTGGTAATAGTTCAATAGGAGATTAAGAGTCTCAAATAGAAACGAGGCGCCGGGAATTTCACATAACTCATACTTATAAATCAGAAGCTTTGCATATTTTGCCTAATTACCCATAGAGAGTTAAGAGGTTAGATATAAGGTAAACTAGTGCTGTTAGGAGATCGCCAATTAGGTACTGTTAAATTGCATATGCCATGCTTGAATCGTGCAGGTCAGATAGCTGTCAGGTAAGCTTCTTAGTGTATAAAGATGAAAGGTAAATATTTCTCGAAAGATGGTTTAGCTAAATAGCTAATAACTGAATATATTGTTAAGTCTCTTCTTCATTACTTAATGATCCGTTAACTATTATGTTTTTGATTTTTTGATTTTTGATTTTCTCTTATATTCGTAGTTAACCAACAGGAACCTGCATCGAGTGCTAGATATGCCATAAAAGAAATGTTAATTACAAATGTGCAAAACCAAAGAAGTAAACAAATAAGATCTACCCTAGTGATAACCAAACTGTCACACAGCCCAAATAATGGTTACTAATCCAAATAGTATAGAATGAAATAAAATCAAAACAAATTATAAATACAAGAAAATTTAAGGGATGTAAAGTGTTACGATCCGATGCTGTCAGCTGACTTGCAACAGGTAACTACTTCTCATGGGGGTTGCATCAATATGACCGGGTAGTTCATATAGTCCAGTATTGGGTGAGGCGCTAATCTCAGCCATCCAGGTAGAAATACTATTGCAACGAGTAGTACTGGGCAACCATCCACTATTGCTCTTAAGCTAATGCCTCAATAGTATTTATAGCCAAACCGTATGGTTTGAATCACACAACGCCAATAGAGAAGCTGAGCGGCAAAGAGATAAAGTAATTGTATAGGAAATAACTTAGGTATTTGCATGAAGTGTCCTAACTACAGGTGGTTATTTTTTTTTTTTTTCTTTTTATTTTTTTTATATCATATATTCATTGTTAAGGTACAAGAACTTGCGTGCAGCGCTAGCTATGGCATAAACAAAACCTTAATTCCAATAACCAAACTCAAAGGAAACCATTGGTACGTCAAACTCCAACTAGGACAGGTAACTGCCTAACTGCCACAAACCGCAACATCAAGTAAGGAAAAACTAGCTAAGGAACCATTTAGGAACCAAGCATTGACGAAGGAAAGGAACCCCTACACTAGCGGGAGGGAGATGACAAAAACATGCGGACAGGGGACCCACAGGGCGAGTCGGCTACCAGGGGCGGCGGAGAGGACGGCGGTGAGACCATCAAGTCAGGGGTGAAGATTGTTTAGGCTTCCCAGATGTAGGAGGCCAGGTTGCGGAGGAGGGGTATAGAGGACCATAGAGGGTCGTCAGGGCTAATCCCCATTCCGCCTTGGAAGTGGCGTTCCCAGAGGACAGCCGTGATGTGACAGCAGAGGATGCATGCTGGAAGTCTTCATCATAGTCCCAGCATCTAGGGCAGAGAATGTGGCCTTCGTAGGCTCAGGGGGTGTGATAGGCAAGGTAGCTCTTGTGGGAACGCATCTGGTGGATTCGACCTGCCATGAACTTTCCAAGACCCATGAAGGGGTGGGGGGAGAGCGAAGATTTGTAGGGGTAGGAAGGAGGATGCGGGAATTCCTTTCGTCAATCTTGGAGTAGGCAGTCGTGAGCGCGCCTCCTCAGGGCTGTATAGGGTGCCCTCATGGCAGGTTGGGGGGGAAGAGGAGGACTGAGTGGCACCAGGTCTGCCCCCGGAAGGGGGGCGAAGGATAAGGAGCCCAGTAGGGGGAGGACCTGATGAGCAAAGGCGTACACTGGGAGGTGAGAGCGGAACTGCGGAGAGGGTGGAGAGGTCTTCCAGTGGAGAGGATTGACATTGGGTTGCTGGCCCCTAGCAAGGTGTCTCCAGGAATCGGGAGCCCTGTGCTTTAGCAGCGATGGAAAATCAGGTGGGAGTCGTCTAGCGGCGGGGATAATTGGGGGAGGAGTGCAGGCCAGCCTTAGGGCAGCCAGCCAGCGGCGATGGGAACCGAGTATGATGATAGGCGGTGGCAGCTCTCCAGAGAGAGCACAATAGTCTGGTGGAGCGAAAGCAGTTTGTCACCCACCTCAGGATCTAGTGCCAGAAGACATCCATATGCCGTATCATGCCCCTAGTGGGACCATGAGGTCGGAGCCATAGGTAAGGATCGGGACAGGGGGGGAAACGGCCAGGCGGTGGCTGAGGTGAGGCGAGAGGCCGGCCCTAGGAGGTGACAGCCTACCAACGATCAAGAAAGCACCCTGGGCCAGCCTAAGACGCTTGGAGAACTGGGTGGAGGTTGCAAGTCAGGGAGTAAGCCAGTAGCCCAGCCCCCTGAGGGAAGTGTTAGGGTGGAAAACCTGGCCATCAAGGTGGATGGGGATAGAAGAAGGGGGACCGCGCTGGAGCCTGGTGCGCCAGTGGAGGAGTTCAGTTTTGGGGACAGAAAAGGGAACATTGCACGCCACCCCAGGACGTTTGATACAGGCAAAAGCAGCTTGGAGTAACTGAATAATGCGGTGGTAAGAAGAAGAAGCAATAGTCAATGCACAATCATCAACATAGGAAAGCATAAGGTCCCTGTTAAGGGAAAAATGAAGGGAAGAAACGTATATAAGAAACAACAAAGGAGATACAGAACAACCCTGTGGGGTTCCAACTGAAACAGAGGAAAAATTCCCTGGGAGCCCTGGAATAAGAGACGGCATTTACGGCCAGTGAGGAAGGAGCGGACACAGGAGATGAGGTAGCGGTTCACTCCTTTTATCGTCAGAACGGAAGCAAGGAAGTCCGGGTACACATTGTCAAAGCCCCCCTTGATGTCGAGCAAGAGGGTAGACACATGGAGACCAGGGCGTTGAATGGTACGAACAGTGTATGACAGGGCTGTGACAGCACCGAAGGAGGAGAGGCCAGAGAGGGAGCTGCATTGTTAGGTGCTGAGGAGCCCACAAGGCCTTGCGATAAGGGAGAGGCAAGAGGCAACTATCCTCTCCTGGATCATAGAGACTGTGTCGAGGAGGACAATGAGGCCGAAGGATGTGGGAGTATCGTAGGAGGGTTTGCCAGGCTTGTCAAGAACAACCCTGTTTGCCTTTTTTAGGAAGTGAGTGTGATAGTCATGTAGGAGGAGGGGAGACAGAAGTGTGACCAACAGGGAGGGCGTGATGCGGTGTACTCTTTTCCACTCCCCAAAGGGGACGCAGTCAGGGCCAGGTGCCAAGGAGGAGGAAGAGGCCTTGAGGGCCTCGGAGACCTCGTCAGGGAAGAGGTATGGGTATCTGAGTAGGGATGGAGGATGGTGGGTGAGCGGAGGAGTGGGCATGGTTGGAAGAAGTCATCTAGTAGGGCCTGATTGATTGCTTCGGGGGTTACGGTCTGTGGAAGGGAGTGGAACTGTGTGGCGGAGGACCGCAGAGCAAGACGCTTGGTTGCCCAAAGGGAGGAGGGGGTCGCATTCAGGAGGAGGGATGTCTAGTGGGCCTTTTTTGCCCTTTTAATAGCCTTGAAGTAGACAAGCCAGGCAAGTCGGGCGGCATGGGCGTCGTTCTCAGAGCTGGAGGAGCGGGCCTTGTGGGCCGGGCAGTGGTGATCCTTCCTTAAGGTGGAGAGGAGGGGGGACCACCAGGGATTGGCCCTGGGGGAGGGGCGTGAGAGAGGGGTGTGGTTTCAGAGGAGGCCAAGAACACAGCCCATGTTCATGTTGAACCATGCAGATAGGGAGGAGGAGGTGTGGAGAGAAGGGGCAGGGGGGACTACCAACTCTTCAAGGGAAGGAGCCAAGGTGTCCCAGTCAGTAAGAGCCCAATTGGGCCTCAGGGATAGGGGGGCATCCTGCGGATGCCGGAACGCGAGAACAATAGGAAAGTGATCAAAACCAGAAGGGAGGAGGGGTGTTCTCCAAGAGGAAAACTAAGGGGCAAGTCGTGAGGAACCAAAGGAAAGATCAAGAATTGAAGGTCTCGCCCCGTCTCCCCCAGGGAAGCATGTGTAGACCTCAAGGGAATTGAGAAATTGAAAGTCAATCATTGCAGCCCGCGAAAAATAAGGAAAGGAAACATTAAGCTCAGAGGCGGAGTGTGCCCTCAGTGGGTCCCTGCAGGGCTGATGGAGGTTAAAATCCCCCAACATCAAAACGGGAAAACCATCAGTAGGAAAAGCCTTACTAGGAGACATAGTACGGCTAGAAGGTATCATTCCTGGAAGGGAGTAAATATTCAAAACCCAAAAGTGGGGAATGGAAAAAGTAAACAGCCTATCTGCCTGGAAAAAGTCAAGTGCCTTGATGTCGATTCTCTCAAAAAAGACATGGAGAACAACCCTCATGAACAACAAAGAAGGAGAAACATAACAAACAATATGGGGTTTAGAGTTTGGGAAACAGGGAGGGGAAAAGGACTTAAAACCTGCAAAAGAAGTGGTGCGTCTGCGAAAAACTGGGGGGTCCTGGATGATTACCAGTAATATAGGGGAAGAAAGATCCATCAAGGAGTTGAAAAAGGAAGAACACACATCCCCGCTACCCAAGCAGTTGTGTTGAGTAAGGGAAAGAAAGGAAGAGCGCACTTGGCCCTCCTGAGGTAGGGAAGATAATCTGTAATCCATTACTGGGCAGAGCCCACAGAGTCACAGGCGGCAGGGGAGGGGCTGGTCGCCACCTGGGTGAGTGGGGCACAATGCCTGGAGGAAGACCTGGATATGTCAGGTGTGACAGAGCTTGGCCTAGGGGGCCAGGGGGTAGTGAGATCCAGGGGGGGGCCGAGGCTGGGTGGTAGAGGGTTGGAGGGGCCTGATGTCAAGTGGGGAGGAGGGGTCGAGAACCTGTCTGGTGCATTGTCCATGGTATCCGCATCAGTGATGGGGAGCGGCCGCTGGTCAGAAGGTGTTGGAGGGGACGGCCTTATGGGGCAGTCCCGATCGCGGGCGGAGTGCTTGCCCTTGCAGTTAGGGCATAAGTGTGGGGAGGTAAGGCAACTGCTGAGGACTGCTCTGGTATTTCCTTGTTTAGAGCAGGAGGGATTAGTGTATCTGTGGTCGGCTTTGATATGATGAAGAGACCAGTATGGGCAAATGTGGTGAGGAGTTTTGCAGTGAGAGGCCACATAGCCAAAGGAACAGCTGTTATAGCACTGTGTGTAGGGGGAGGAGGAGAAGGCCCTCCCAGACTTCTGGTTCTGGGAGAAGAGAGTAACCGAAGGGAGAAGGGAGGCAGCATGTTCTGGGGCTGTGGTGACGACCACCGAGCAGGAGAATTTAATGTGTGAGACAGGATCCCTATTGAGGAACCTAGCACAGAGGATGGAGGTGCCGGTGGAGTTCAGGATGGAGGTTGAGAGGTGGGCGAAGAGGTCCTCTTCAGCAACAGGGAGGCGGGATGCAGGGGACGGAGTGTATGGCAATCTGGACTGCGGTAGGGGCAGGCCTGAAAGGGAGCCTGGGGTTGTCGCCAACAGGGAATGCCTGATTGGGGCGCCAGGTGAGGGCCTCAAAGTAGGGAGCATAGGAAAGAGAGGGGACTTGACCGTTGAGGCCATTTAGGGAGACTAAGCCCCTGTGATTGACAGAGGTCTTGAAACCAAAGGGAAGGGTGGAGTGTGCATCAGTCAAGACGGATGCGGCAATGTCAGGGAGGTGGCCAGATGTAACTGCGGCATCAAGACGTGGAGCGGGAGAGGAGAGGGGAGTAAAAAACCTACGGGAGGCAGTGGGCAGAAGGGGGGGAGAGGATGGCTTGGGAGGCGGAGGGGTGGGGGATGATGAGGACGTGGGAGAGGTAGAGTTTTCAGGGGCCAGCAGCAGAGGATACTTTGGCAGCGGAGGAGGGGGCAGGAACACGAGCTTTGATTTTGTTCCTTTTGCCCACTACCATTTGGGCACAGGAGGGGGAGGAGGTGGTGTAAGTGTTGCGTTCCCAAAACTGGTCCCCAGAGAACCCATGGATCACTAGGAGGGTAGAGGCAGGCGCAAGAGGTGCAGGAGGGGGAGTGGATGGGCCAGGTTGACTAGGTTCCCATAGAATAGGGGGGGTGGGAGCGGGGTAGGAGGCGTAGGTTGTTGGGGGCGAGGATTGGCCAGTGTTACACGTTGTGCCAAATCCCGCACCTCAGCGTGGATAGAGCCCAGGGAGGGTGCAGAGGGGTCAACTGGTGTGGGCAGAGGAGCCGGGCTGGGGCTGATGGCAGCCACAGAGGCTGAGAGGGAATCAAGTTGGGCACCATGGGCGGAGATTGCGCGAAGGTCACGACAGAGCAGTGGGAGCATGATGGTCTCTCTCATGGAGAGATCCTCGAGGCAAGAGGGGGAGAGAGAGGGAACTTGGTCGGAGGAGAAGTAGATGACCTCTTGTGTATAATCAAGGAAGGAGGTTAGGAACCTCAGATGTGGTGGGACATCAGCCGTAGAGGGAGTGGCCGTGGGCGGGCCAGGGCGGAGGCAAAGAGGGCAAGGAGAGGGGGATAGGCTTGAACGAACGTCAGACTTAGGGAAAGCTCCGGAATAAGCGAGACGAGTTGTGGGTGGGATCGTGGGACGAGAGTACACTTTGATGAACTTGCCCAGGCCCATGAAAGGGGGTGGAGACAGGGACGGTTTGTATGAATAGTAGTGTAGGGGAAATCAAGCCTCTCCCCAGTCGTTGATGAGGGTCTGGTGCACCCACCTCCTAAGGCCAGAGAAGGCAGCGCCCATAGCAGGCAGCGGGGGGAGAGGAAGACAGTGGGGTGCGAGGTCAGCACGTGGTAGAGTGGCAAAGGACAAGGATCTCAGTATGGGGAGGATGAGGTAGGCCATTGGATCAACTAGGAGGTGGGTGCGGAGCGGCAGGCTGGGAGGGGAAGATTTCCTGTGAGGAGGTTTGACATTGGGTCGTGGGCATCGTGCGAGGTGACGCCACGAGTCAGGTGCACGAGACTGAAAAAGGAAGGGGAAATTCAGGGGGAGCCGCCCTCCAGCTGGGTTGATGGTGGGTGGGGCGCATGCCAGTTTGCGCATAGCAAGCCTATGGCGGTGGGCGCACAAGAGGCCGATAGGCGGGAGGCAGCTCACAAGGGAAAGGACAGATAGTCTGGTTAAGTGAAAGCAGTTGGTAACCCCACGCTGGATCTGGTGCCAGTAGATGTCCATGTGCCGTAGCATTGTACGGGAGGGTACGAAGAGGTCAGCCCCATAGGTCAGGATAGGGAGGAGGAGGGAAACAGCAAGGCGGTGGCACAGGTGGGGGGAGATGCCAGCCCCTGGTAGGGAAAGCCTGCGGACAGTGGCGAAGGCGCCTAGAGCAAGGGCGAGTTGTTTTGAAAAATGAGATGATGTTGAAAGGGAAGGGGTGAGCCAGTAGCCTATCCACCTGAGGGAGTTAGCGGGATGGCAGACCTCCGCATCCAAGTGTATCAGGATAATGCAAGCGGAGCCCCGCTGATTCTTGGTGCGCCTGTGAATAAGCTCCGTCTTGGGAACTGAAAAGGGAAGATTGCTCGCAGCTCCACAGTACTTGATCCAGGAAAAAGCTGCTTGTAGCAGCTGGACTTTGCGGCGATAAGAAGAAGATGATACGGGCAATGCAAAATCATCAACATAGGAAAGTATAAGGGCCCTAGAAAGGGAGAAATGAAGGGAAGAAACATAAATAACAAAAAGCAAAGGAGGTAAAGGAGACACCTGATGGGTACCAACAGAAACGGAAGAAAAGATTCCAGGTGAGCACTGGAAGAGGGGAAGACAGGTGAGGCCAGTAAGGAAGGACCTGACCCAGGAGATAAGGTAGTGATTGACCCCTTTTTTCCTGCGTACAGAGGAGAGAAAATCAGGATCCTGGTTGTCAAAACCCCCTTTGAAATCAAGGAAGAGGGTGGAGACTCGGAGGCTGGGGCAGTGCAGGGTATGAACTGTATGGGAGAGGGTAGTAACGGCAGAAAAAGGAGGCGAGGCCCGCAAGGGAGCCACATTGGTTGGGGCTGAGGAGAGAATATGCCCTTGGGACTAGGGCGAGGCGGGAGGCGAAAGTTTTCTCCAAAACCTTGGAGATTGTTTCGAGAAGGACGATGACCCTGAAGGAGGCCGGGGTGTCATAGCACAACTTGCCTGGCTTGTCCAGGACTACTCTGTTGGTCTTTTTGAGGGAGGAGGGGTGGAAACTATGGAGAAGGAGAGGGGAGAGGAGGGCGACTAGTAAGGAAGGGGTGATGCGGGGGACCATTTTCCATACCCCATAGGGGACGGTAACATGGACCCGGCGCCGAGGTGGAGGAGGAGGCGCAGAGGGTGGTAGAGATCTCATCTGTGGACAGCTCAAGGCCAGCGGTGTAGGGGCGGAGGATGGAGGGGGCGCGGGGGGAGGAACGTGGCGGGAAGAAGTGGTTTAGGAGAGCACGGTTGATAGACTCTGGGGTGTTGGACCGTGGGTGGGTGGGGAAGCGAGATGTGGGAGGTCCTAGAGCTAGCCTTTTGGTGGTCCAAAGGTCAGAGAGAGTGGTATTCAGGAGGATGGAGGTCCAGTGGGCCATTTTGGCCCTTTTTATGGCCTTGAAGTAGCCAAGGTGGGCAAGCCTGGCACCAGAGATGTCGATGATAGAAAGGGTAGAGCGGGCTTTGCGAGCAGTGCAGTGGTGCTCTTTCCTAAGAATAGAGAGGAGGGGTTTCCAGCAGGGCTTGGCCCTGGGGGACGAGCGTGAGATGGGGGTGTGGTTTTGGAGCCAGGAGAGAACACGACTAAAGTTGGTGTCAAACAATGAGGACAGAGTGGCGGAGGTGGAGAGGCGGGGGGCGCAGGGACTTTCAGCTCCTCAAGCAGGGTGGTGAGGGTGGCCCAGTCAGTCAAGGCCCAGTTGGGGCGGAGAGGTGGTTGTGTGTCTTTAGGGTACCTAAAGGAGAGCAGAATGGGGACATGGTCAGAGCCAGTTCAGGGGAGGGGAGTGCTGCAGGAGGAGAAAAAGGTTAATAATCCCGGACAGGCAAAGGAAAGATCTATATCAGAGGGCCTGCCCCCACCACCTAATGGGAAGAGGGTGAAAACCCCAGGGGTATTCAAGAGTTGGTAGCCAACCTCAACTGCTCTTGAGAAGTAAGGAAAAGAAGTGGCTAACTCTGCGGGAGAGTGGGCCCGTAGTGGGTCAAAGGATGGTTGGTGGATGTTGAAATCGCCTAAGGAAAGAATAGGAAAGCCATCCAAAGGAAACAACTCAAGAGGAGAAATAGTGCGTGAGGAGGAAGCCCTGCCGGGTAGTGAATATGAGTTCAGTACCCGGAGGCGTGAAAAGTAAAACCCAAAAAGTTTATCCGGCTGGAAAAAATCAAGGCCTATAGTCTCAGACCTCATAAAAAAAACAGGAAGTTTGACGCTCATGGAGAGTGAAACGGAGGAAACATATCAGGTCACTCGTGGCCTCTTAGGGGAGGAACACGGGGTAGAAAAGGACTTGAAACCAGTAAAGGTGGGAACACGACCTCGAAAAACAGGGGGGTCCTGGATGCAGAACAGGGAAACAGGAAAGGACAGTTCAACTAAAGAATTAAAAAAGCAAGAAAACACATCCCTGCTATCCAGGAAGTTGTATTGAGTAAGGGAGAGGAAGGACGAGGCCGTAGGGGACTCATGTGGTAGAGAGGTAGTTGTGTAATCCATTACTGGGTAGGGCCCATAGAATCACCAGGGGCAGGAGAGGTGATGGGCGCCACTAGGGTGGGCCGGGCACCATGCCGTAAGGAGGACCTGAACATTCCAGGCGCGGACTAGGCAGGCCACAAGGGCCTAGGAGTTGTTAGGTCCACGGCAGGACCCAAGGGATCTGGAGGAGGTGTAGAGGGGCGTGAGGCTGTTGTAGAGCCGGGGGGGAGATCTGGCCAGATGTCCATTTCGTTATTATCAGAGGTGGGTTAGGCGGGGGCCGGAGCAGGTGGGGGAGGACCTGGTCTGCAGGGGCAATCTCGGTCGCTGGCGGACTGATCCCTGTCACAGTTCGGACAGCAGTGGGGGGGAGGTTAGGCATCACTTGAGCACGGCTTTCGTGTTACCCTGCTCGGGGCAGGTGGGATTGGAGCATATATGGATGACTCTCGTGTAGTGGAGAGCGCAGAATGGGCAGACTGGGTGGGGTGTTTTGCATCGAGGGGCCACATGGCCGAAGGCCATGCAGTTGTTGCATTGTGTATAGGGAGAGGAGGAGAACGCCCTTTCAGAATGCATATTGGCTGAAAAGAGAGGAACATGTGGTAGGAGGGAGGAGGCGTGCGCAGTGGCTGTGGTTATGACAAGCGAGTAACAGTGTTTGAGTGGTGAGGCCGGGTGCCTATTGAGGAACCTAGCTGAAAGGATGGGGACACCAGTGGAATTAAGGACTGATATGGAGAGGCGGGACAAGAGGTCGTCCTCATTCTCGGGGAGGCATGCGGAGGGAACTGAGTGGTAGCGATCTGGACTGCTTTTTAAGCTGGGCGGAAGGGGAGCCACGGGTTGTTGCTGACAGTAAAGGGTTGGTTTAGGCGCATGGTGAGGGCCTCAAAGTAGGGGGCGTAGGTGAGTGCAGGGACTTGGCAATCAAGGCCAGTGAGGGAAAGAGAGCCTCGGTTATTGACAGAGGCCTTGAAACCACAGGGAAGGGCAGAGTTAGGATCGACCAGTAGTGCGGCTGCAAGGTCACGAAGGAGGTGGAGATGACTGCTGCATCCGGGCGCAGGGCTGGTGAGGAAATGGGGGTGAAAAACCTGCGTGCTGCGGTCGTAAGCGGTAGGGGGAGGGGGTGGTGATTGTGATTGAGGGGAGGGGGAGCCAGGACTGGAGGATGTCGAAGTGGCTTGGTTGGCAGCTGCTGCCGCAACCTTGGCTGCAGAGGGAGGGCTTGTCAGAGACTTTCTCTTATTCCTTCTGCCTACCACAATTGGGCATCAGAGGGGGCCGAGGTATCACGGTCGCGGAACTGATCGCCAGAGAAACCATGGATTACTAGGGGGCTGCCTTCAGTGGCGGGACCAGGAGGTGGGGGAGGAAGGGCAGATAGGGGCACAGGACGCCTCGGGGTCATCCCGGGGCTGGCGGGGATGGCGGGAGGACCGGTGGTAGTGGCAGGAGGGCATAGGGTGACACGGTGGGCCAGGTCACGGAGCTCGGAACGGATTGAGGCCAGGCTGTGGGCTGCAGGGTCGGCCATGGGGTTGGAGTTGGGTAAGCCAGTACTGAGAAGTGCGACTGCTGATGAGAGTGAGTCAAGCTGGGCGCCAAGGGCTAAGATTGCACGAAGGGCGCCACACAGGAGCGGGATCTAAGTAATCTCTCCAGTGGAGAGGTCTTCCAGGCCATACGGTGAAAGGGCTGGGACCTGAGCGGAGGAGAAGTTGATAACTTCCTTGGTTTCGTCAAGGAAGGAGGAGAGGAACCTGAGGATTGGGGGGACATCCGCTGTGGAGGCAGTGGCTGAGGGTGGTGCAAGGGCGGATGCGAAAAGAGGAGGAGGAGAGGGACCGACTTGCACCACGACTAGGCTTACGGTACGCAAGGACCGAAATGAGGGGAGGTATGGATAGGATCGTGGGAACCGAGTACACTTTAGACGTGGTGGTGCAAAATGTCAGGGCAGGAAACTAGGGCAAGCGAAGCGTGTCCTAACAACAGGTTGCCTAGAGGTCCTTATATAGGCACACTGCCCTTTACCCTAACCCTGGTGACTCAAATGTATATGTCACACTCTCAGCATGACTCATATTGAGTCATACTATGAAATCCATCAGCTGACTCGTATGAGTCAACCGCTTAGTGTAGCAAACCAATCAAAACTCATAAAACCAGTCCTCTCCCTTTAAGGTGGTTACCTGTGTAAAACCCATGTCTCATAATATGCATCAGATGCGAAAATCATTACATCATATGACCCACAAGATGACAGTCATGCACATGATCAACCAATCACAATATAACAATAATTGCACTAGTGTGCATTATGTGAAACCCAATGACTACTAAAGAGTCATAGTGTGAAATTTGACAGCCTTATGACTCAAAAACTTTGTGTAATCTGAAATCCTGCCTTGGCTCGTCACCATTCGTGACATTAGCTCCCCTCTCCAATGAGCCTGAGTCCAATCAGGTACAACGTCCGATCCTCAACAGGCTCTCCCCAAAGATCCACAATTCCATTTTCCACTTCGGAACTTGATAATCCGTATGCTCCTAACCTTTCCGGACTTCTTGCAATGTGAGGTTTGCCGTTCTTATAGTTCAATCTTGGTCTGCAATCATCCTCTGGTAGGTCTTTAAATCCTATTATTGGGTCCAAATTCTGACTTTGGCGGTGACAAGTTGGTTTCGTGACACTTCAATTTGTCGTTCCAGATATCCAACATCTGGACTAATGTCTGCTACAATATTTTAGCCCTCCACTCTCCTCAACTCTATCCATAAAGTTGCCTTACTTATCCGTATGTGTGCATCATTATCGTTTAGGGGTGCCACTTCCCCTGTGTGTCTTGGGTAATACACTGCTTCGATTTTGTTGTGTCGATGTACACGGCAGTTGTCCTTGAAGCAGTCGATCCAGGACCTTTCCTTGTAGGGTTATTGCTTTGCATATGTTTGGCCATTTAGGAAACCAATTAGATCCTTCCTTACCGCATAAATCATTGTGACACTGGTCGTCATAGCAGGCAGTCCATGAAAGAGCGTTATATTCTGCCTGTTTTGGTCTTCCTCCTGCGTTGCATATGCGGGGCTTGTTGGTGTGATAGCTCTGAGGCTATTGCCCCAACAGTCGCCCGGTTCCAAGGTCGTTTGTTCCTTTAGTTGTTCCTCCATGTGTTCGATCTTGACTGTAACCCATGCGGGGTTTTCTTGGGTACTGCTGTTGGAAACATTCTACGGCGATGCTGGCATTGTTGAAATTGTTGGCAAGTTACCACATTTTGTTGTGTTCAGGTGCGTAGCCAGTTCATTTTGCTCTATATTGTAGTCATCTTCAATGTATGCATGAATGGATGATTTCTTCAAGTTCATACTTGCTTTCTCTTTGTATTTTGATTAGAGATTGAGGTGATTTTCTTTGTGAGGTTAATTGATTATTGTGATAGGGTTCGAGGAGTGAGATGTGGAATGTGTTGTGGACCTTCATCTTTTGTGGCGAGGCCAATATATTAGCACTTGTACCCACCTTGGTGAGGATATTGTTTGGTCTGATTTTCTTGTAATCCAGCTTCTTGCATGGTCATGTGGTGCTAATGTTCCTTGGTAGTAACCAGACAATATCGCCAGACTTGAGATTCAGATCTGGCTTTCTGTTCTGATCGTAAATTTCCTTCTGTCTTAACTGTGCACAGACATTTCCTGATATCGGATGCTGTACAGCTGACCCATTTTTTCCTTATCAGTTCTCTCTTTTGGTATCATTTGGCCAATTGCCTCTTGCTCTGGGTAGTGACCATAATTTGCATAGAATGGTGTCGTCTTGTTTGTTTCTTGTCCTGGGTTGTTGTATGCGAATTCTGCCAAAGGCAGTAGGTCAGTCGAGTCATCCTGTTCATAGTTGATATAAGCTCGTAGGTATTGTTCGAGTTCCCATTGGTCCTCTCGGTTTGTCCATCAGGTTGAGGGTGGAAAGCGGTACTCAACTTCCTTTCTATCTCGAATGATTTCATCCTATCTTTCCCTAGGTCTGCTGTGAACAAGGTACCTCGATCCTTGATAATATAAACTGGCAGTTCATGTATAAGAAATATATCGCCCGCAATATTTGCCAAACGTCTTTAGTATTCATGTCTTTGTTGCCACGTATGAATTGAGTCAATTTGGTTAAACGGTCGATTGCCACCAGTTTTTCGTCATTGCTGGCTGATATCGGAAGGTGGGTGATAACCTCGCTTGTAATAGATTTCCATGGTTGGTGTGGTACTTCGTTTGGCTGGAGTAATCCATATGGTGTATGCCTGATTCCTTTCATCCTTTGGCAGATATCGCAGCTTTTGACATATCGTTTGATATTATCTGGCATCTTTGGCCCGTAATATTGCCTGACTAGAAGGGCAGTAGTCTTGCTTGTTTCCCTATACCTGGCTGTTGGTGCATTGTAGTTTTGTCATATAATTGTTGTCCTTATTGCTTCTTCTTCAGAAAGCCAAATTTTCCCTTGATACTAGAGGTATCCTTCCTTCCTTAGGCATGCACTTAGTGCCACTCCTTTCATCTCCTTGTCTCCTCTTGGAAGGGTATCGTGCATTGCCTTTATTTGTATAGTGGTTTTACTTATTTCAAAAATTCTTGTGTCAACTTCTGTAAACTTCACTACTTGCATTGCTTCAAAGTAGGATTCTGTGTGTAGCAGGATTCAGAGTTTCTGTAGAATTCTGGCTTCCTTTTTTCCCGGGATGTCTTCAACTCTTCTCGTTAAGGCATCTGGGTTTCCTCCTACTGATCTAGGTCGGTATTGTATCTTGATATGATATTGGCTGAGTGTTTCGCTTCAATGAATTTGTCTGACGAGCAGTTCTTTTGTAGTGGTGAAGGGTACCAGATTTTTGTAGTAGGTAAGTATCAGTATTCAATGTAGACTTCCTTTTACATATCTTCTCTATGCTTATCATGCTTGCATGATTGTTGACTGATCTTTGTCGTGTATGTCACAGTTGCATTGCGCTGATGACACCTTTTTCAAGCGGTATGCCACTGGTCGCCATTTTCTATACTCTCCCTTTTGTGATAATATGCTGGAGAATACTTATTTTGATGCATTAGGTTCTATTATGATCTCTTTCTCTAGATCGTAAGGTACTAGGAGTGGTGCCGATATTAGGTGTCGACATGGTTAATCGAATGCCAATTGTTGTCAGTCCGTCCAGTTGAATTGGACCTCTTCTCTTGGAGAGCTCATATAAGGGTTTGGCTATATAGTTGAACCCTTCTATGAATCGCCGATATTAATTGCAGAATCCCATTAAGCACTGTATGCCATTCGTGATTTCTGGTGGTTTCTATTCCCTGTAACCAGGGCACCCTATAGGAAGATGGATCCTACGGTTGCGACCGCACCAAAAGACTCAACGCAAAGTTCACAGAAGGTAAAGAAAAAATAATTGAATCAATGATAAAACTTAATGTTGTTAAGCCAGAGCTTCACTCAATTCAAGTCTTCTCGATAGGATAGTTGGTTATCAGAGTAGAGTGCCGTTCGCATTTACTTAAATAGAATTATAACGCCAACGACACCCATCCCTACTCCGACCATTAAGAGAGCTCCCTTCTCCACTCTGGGATCATCTGACACAAGGCCTTTCCGGATATAACTTCAGGGCCTGTGGATCGCTCAGAGAAGTTGAGTCCGTTCAATCACAGAGGTTTTCAGCAATGCATTTTGATTATGCCTGCAGGAGAGAAAAACCATTCCGATTGCCGTCTTGTCAATAGCCAACTGACAATCCGACTTTGAACCCAAACCTAGGTATGCGACTCAGTAGCCCTATGGCTTTTCCGTCAATGCAAGCACTGCAGTCAACTATGTCTACTTGGCCTATCGGTAGCTTTTCTTGTGACTGCATAGCTCCCCCGGTAAGTGTCGTTACTAAGTTGGCTAGATAGGCGCTACCTATAGCCAACCGGTCCGGGATCACCTTAGCCGTGATAAGACTGAATGCCTCCTAGAGTCCTGTAACGTCCCTCAGTAATGGTATAGCTCCTGGGCTATTGTTGTGTAATTAGTAGGGTTTTATCCACACAAACATCCGCTTATCCCCGACTCTCAGATAGCTATTCCGTGGGACCCCCATACCTCCCATAGGGATTAGAGGTACCTAGAGTACCCTGGGAAGGCCATCTGAGGTCAATACTAATAATTTGCCTGGGTCGGCCAACGCCTACCCCTATATATATCCTGCGGACAGCATCTGGTCGGAAGGACGGCGGTGATGTATACGGGGTTACGCTGCCGCCTTCGATATCTCAGTTTTGTTAGGCTTTTACCAACTGTCACCCTATCCCACCCGTCGCAAGGGGCGAACGTGGGAGCCGCAAAGGGGTGTTGGACACGCCAAAATCATTCCAAACACCCAGGGGTACTTGTAGTAGGATCTCACGCTTTGCGTAACGTGAGGGGAGGGTAACTTAAGGTCCACGATTTCACCCGCGATCCCCAAGGTAGGGTAACTGGGCCCTATCATGGTGCAAATCGCTGCGGAAGTCTGTGTAACGCACCTTTGCATCACCAGAAGGTTCCGCGTAACTGACCTATTTGTTACACCCGATTCCACAAGCTAGAAACACCTGGCCACACAAATGTAGCACGCCCGGCGGCGTCTACACTGCTTACCATGTTTTCCTAGGTCTTCCCAGTTACCCTGCCTAAGTGGTTACCCTGCCTAACTGAGGAGATGGGTTACCCTATCTAAAGGGTTACCCTGCCTAACCATGCTTCCGGGTTACCCTACTCAAGAGGGTTACCCTTTCTTCATGAAAGGTACTTATGGTTGCTATGTCACTTAGCAGGTGTCTGGTACCGTTCCAGTCTATGTCCTAGTAGGACCACTGGCTGGGCTGAGGTTCGGTAAGCTACACCAACTGATCTAGGGGTCGTTACATTCCCATATTACTTCAGTCGTGACGGGATCGACATCTACTCCCACTCTAACAATGATTAATCCGTGGTATTCTGTTCGTTCTTAGTGAATCTTACACATAGATCTCCTGAGTGGGAGTCCTTCCTTTCGTAAGGCTTCCATGATCTTGCTGACATGACTTAGGTGTTGTTCTAGCTTTTCTGAGTTTATCAAAATTTCGTCTAGGTAGACAATACAACTAATATATCGGAAACAGCACTTAGGATTCTGTTTACCCACATCGGGAAGCATACAGGGGCGTTCTTATATACAAAAGCGTGACATCATATTCGTATATTTCTTATTTTATTATAAATGTTGTTTTCCATTTGTCTCCTTCTTTGATCCAGATTTTGTAGTAGGCATTTCGGATATCGAGTTTGGTGAACATTTTAGCTCTCCTTAGCGTATCCAGAGCTTCCCCCATCAGTGGTAGCTGGTATCAGTCTCTTTTGGAGACTTGGTTGAGTCCTCAGTAATCCATGCAAAGTCGTAGTTTGCTATCTGTCTTTTTGACAAACAGGATTGATGATCCTCCGTTTGCATAAGAGTCTCGGATCCAGCCTCGGTTTTTGTTAACCATGAGATATTCTCTTAGTTCTTCGAAATCTTTTTCTCCCAATGAGTACAGCCTTCTTTCTGGTACCATTTCTACTTTCTTTAGGTTAACCTCTAAATCAACCTTTGCTTGATGTGGTGGTAGTCATATTTCCTTTTCTTCCATAAACATGTCCAGGTACTGATGATATTCCCTTAGTACAATATTGCGTGTCTTCTCCTTTTCTTGTCCACTCTTTGCCTTGATGGTCAATTCAGTACTGATGTTGATTGCTTCTATCCTGCATGGCTTGTTTGCCTCAAAAGCCGTGGTGAGGATCCCTGTGACTAGTCTCCTTCGATAGAACTTGCAGAAGTAGGTGGCTGAGAGCTCGTTGGTTGCGATTCATTAGCGTTCTAGTTTGTCGGTACATTAAAACCCGGCTTCGCCTCTCATAGTTAGAGCCTAATGGTCCACTTCTTCGCATTGTCCTATGACAATCTTTTCGCATATTAATTGTGCAACTGTGCTTCCTGGCTCGACTGAATAATCGTTCCTTCCCAGGTTAACCAGTACTACCTTGATTTCACCTGTATAGCCAATGTCGCTTACTCCCGCATTGATAGTAAGTAGATGTTTCACTGCCAAACCACTGCGTGGAGCAATGTGCCCATCGGTGCCTTCCAGTAGTTTGATGGCTATTCCAGTAGAGAAGGCTTTTTGGTCTTTTGCTGCTATCGTGACTTTCTGGCTCACATACAGGTCGTGTCCTGTTGCCTTTGCTGATCCCTTGATTGTGAATGTTGCTGTTTCACTTAATCTTTGTATTTTGATGTTCGGGACATCCTTGGCCTAGATCTTGGAGAATTGCATAGTTAAATTTTCTTCTAGGGCTTCTGCTTCGGGGACTAGATCAACCAGTGGTGAGCTTTCTAGGCCTACCGTTGTACACCTCTCCCTAGCGAAAGTAATCTTGTTGCTTTCCTAGTCGATCTTGGGGATGTGTCTTCTTAACCATGGCAGCCCTAATTCTGCCTCATGGTTGGGCATATCTGCGATTTGGAAGGTTGCCACTTCCCTATGGCTGCCAATCTCTATAGGTACTTCAGCTATATAGGTAATAGGTCCCTTAGCGCTTGGCTCCCCATCTGCATGGTAGATTTCCCAATTTATTTTACTTTGTTCCTTCATATACAGTGTTGTTGGCTGAACTCCTTATAGATACGGTTTTCTGTAGCGCCTGAGTCAATCATTCCATTAATGATAACTGTTTTGTTTTTGGAATTTAATTGCATTTGGACCATGGCATTGTCATTTTCTTGTCCCAATGTTTCCGTGTTTGCTAGTGCCATGTAGATGTTGCCAATTCTGATTGTTTTGGTTGTCTTGTCCCGCAGCCTATCTCTTACTGGGGACTTTCTTCGTTTCCCAACTCATTAGGTGCCGCTCTGGTCTCTATTTCGTGCATGTTGGTTAGTGATTTCCAGCGGTTATTGTTGGTCTTGCAGTTGAACTGGCTGGTATAGTCCTTCTCATCTCTGGAGTTTCAACAGTTACTGCATCTGTACACTGGTCTGGCACATCTCAGGAATAGGTTGTTGTCCCTTCTTCTAGTAAATTCTGCTCGGGAGAGGTTCCGTACTGGGTGTCTTTTAGTCGCATCCAGGTCTATTGGATTTCCACGGGTTTCTGTATTATTCCCGGATCTCCTGGTTCCCTTAACATTTCTCCGTATTTCCTGTTGTCGGATAAATGTACTGTTTGTTCGCTTGCAGGTGTTTGATCATGATGATCTGGTTTTCTTTTTCAATTGCCCATACCGCTAGGGCATCGGCAATTGCCGCCACTATGTGGTCTGCTGCCCATGCGTCTTGAAGTATTCAGTTAATTCCGGTAAGGAACTGTTGTCACCGCGTGCTATCGCCCTCCTTGGCCTCAGTAGCCGTCAGGCGAAAGGCACTGCTTTATTCAGTAACTGGTTCCTTGCCTTGCCTTAAGTGGTTAAGCTTTGTCCTAGCAGCATTTTCCACGTCTAAATCCTCAAATTTGTCTTTAAGGGCTGTAGTGAATTGCACATATATAGTCCATGTCTCTACCTTGTGTCCTTCTGCCCATGATGTTATCCAGCTAGCTGCTGCATCCCTTAGCAGTCTCTTGCCGTTGGTAATGCATTTCCTGTGTAGTATTTCACGTGTCATTTCAAAGTAAAGTTGGTCTTGTACTTTTAGAAGGTTCGTAGTCTGGTCCTCATTCCATAGAAGGGAGGGGGTTTCTCGACCTTGATCCGCTGGTTAGTTATTTCTGGCTGCTTCTGGATCAGCTTAAGGATATCTTAGAACTGTGCAGTTGTAAATCCTGATAGTAGAAATCCTGTTCCTCCCCCTGCAGTTACGGGTCCTGGAGCTGACCTTCTTTATGGTCTTGGTGTTATTAGGTTCTGAGGATCTGTCAGGTGAGGCAGGCTCACGTGTGGCTGGACTTGTAGTTCTTTGTGACTGACTTCTACAAAGGTTTGTACTGTGTGCTTCTTCAAGTGCTGGACGGAGTCTTGAGGTATCGATTACACTCTCTGTAAGGTCGATGTCGTTATCTATAAATCGCGGCGATTTGTAGTTAGCTATTGCTTAGGTGACGCAACCAAATGATATGATCCTAGGTTGTCTGTCGACTTGGAAATGTAACTACTTCTGTCTGGGTTGTATGAATATGACCAGGCAGTTCATATAGTCCGGTATTGGGTGTGGTACTAATCTCAGCCACCAAGGTAGCAGTACTAGTGCAAGGAGTGGTACTAGGCGATGATCCACTATTGCTCTTAGCCTACGCTTACATTGTATTCATAGTCAAACCATATGGTTTCTATCGCACAACACGAACAGAGGATCAAAGAGGCCTACAGGTAATGTATTTGTATAGGAAAGAACTTAGATAGTTGCGTGAAGAGTTCTAACTACAGGTCACCTAGAGGTCCTTATATAGGCACTATTCCCTTAACCATAACCCTGGTGACTCATATATATGAGTCATACTATAAAATCCATCAGCCAACTCCTATGAGTCAACTCCGCAGTTTACCAAATCAATCAATACTCTTAAAACAAGTCAGGTGCCTTTAAGGTGGTCACATGTGCAAAACCCATGACTCATAATATGAGTCATGTGCAAAACTTATTACATCATATGACTTATAAGTGTGAGTCATCCGCACGATCAACCAATCACAATATAACAATAATAGCATTAATGTGCATTATGTGCAACCCAATGACCACTAATGAGTCATTGTGCGAAATCTGACAGCCTTATGACTCATAACTATGAGTCATGTGAAACCCTATCTTGCCTAGTCACCAATTGTGACATAAAGAGAAGCACTGTTCAGTCTAAGTCATTACCAGAGGAAGGGGAGGGGGGGAGAAGCAGCTACCACTAAGATGGAGGGTGGTAAGTTGGTACGCGTGGCACAGATGTATGAGGCGAGACCCTAGATAATCTTCATGTTACTTCATAGCAGGGAGCCAGTACCTTGGAATGACAGCTTCGGAAGGTGAACAAGTCCTTCCGGAAACTTGGAGGAGTAGTAGAGGATCATGTGCAAAAAGGTGTCATCCCTTATGTCACAGGACGGATAGGGAGGAAGCAGTCAGTGTAACTCGAACAAGGGTGGGCTGCAAGATATATCTTGCCTGCTCGGATCTGGTGGATTCTAACAGCTGTAAAAAGTCAAAGCCTACGAAAGAGGGAGGGTGCAGTAAAAGCGTATACTGGTAGTAGTTGGGAGGCGGTGACAGGAATATCCAATCAGTGAGGAGGTACTTTCTGCAGCCAGGCAGGTATTTTTAGTACAAGACGGGCCCAGGTATTGGAGGGGGGGGGTCGTGGACTCTGCTTGGTAGGAGGTGAGAGTTTATTAGAGGGAGTTTGGATCCTCCCGTGACTACCCAGACTAGGAGGTAACATATCCTGTCAATGGGAAGGAGGGATCGGACTGCAGTGATGGGTATTGGTTGTCCTAGCTGAGGGGGATGTAGTTGACCATAAGCCCTCGAAGGAGGCGGTCAGAGGAGTATTGTGGCCTGTAACAGAAGGAGGAAGGGAATGAAGGAGGTAGGTGTACTACCGCAGTGTTGATCTCAGGGGGGGAGCAGGCAAGCTGATGGGCAGTCATCCTGCATCTATGAGGAAGTAGTAAGTTCAAGGAAAGGAGGCATGCCTCACAGGGGGGATAGATATTGGAGTAGAGGAAAAGCAATTATTGACCTATCATTGGACCTTACTCCAAAAAACCTCCATTTTTCCCAACCTAGCAGCATTGGGGAGGAGGAGGTCAGCCCCATAAGAGAGGATAGGTAATAGGAGGGCTAGAGCCAACATGCGATTAAGGTACGGGACTATGCGCATACCTCTGGCAGAGAGCTGCCCTATGAGACAGGAAGCCCCTTGCGTGAAGGCAAGTCGTTTCAGGAAATGGATTGTTGTTTCCATGGAGAGGGACAACTAGTATCCTATCAATCGGACTGTGAAGGAGGGATGGAAGAGGATACTATCCCGAGAGACGGGGGACCCTGGGGTGTGTCAACGATCACATGGGGTGCACCAGGAGATTACTTTTGTTTTGAGGACTGGAAACGACACACTCTTGGGAAAGGCTTTCCTACATAGGCGGGCGTAGTAGTGCTGAATAAGTTGTGTATACCTCCGGTATGACCCTGTACTAACTGTGTTACCAAAGTATCAATATAGGAAACTATAATAACATTTGGGATGCACAAATGTATGGAAGATACAAAAATAAGAAATAACAAAGGTGAGATAGGGGAGCCTAAGAGGCCACCCACTTGAACAGGTAGAAAGATATTAGGTAATCCTTGGAAAACCAGGCGGCATTTAGGTAAGTCAGAATAGAAGGAACCCATGGAACTATATAAGGAGATACTCCTTTGGTGCGGAGCAGGAAAGATAAACAACCAGAGGCAATCTTATCAAAACCTCCTTTGATGTTCTAAAAAAGGATAGAGGTCTTGAGGCCCACCCTAGGCGAAATGCGGACCTTAGGGGTGAGGGCCGCACATGAGTTAAAGGTACAAAGTCGTGGGAGAGGGCAGCATTGATTGGGGTGAGTGAGGCCGACTGTGCATGGAATGAGGGAGACGCAGGTTGCCATTATCCTTTCCAGAATCTCGAAGAGTATTGCTGGGAGGACAAGGACTCGAAAGGAGGATGGAAAATTGTAATCATACTTGCCATACTTAGAGAGGATGATGCTGTTAGCCTTCTTGAGGGAGAAAGGGTGGTAACAATATATCAGTAGAGGGCCCAGGAGGTAGGAGAGGGAAGAAGGTTGATGTGGTTGACCTTCTTCCAAATACTATATGGGATCCGGTCAGGGACGGGAGAGGTGGAGTTGTAGGACTTGTAGAGGGCCCGAGAGACTTCCTGGGACTGAAGTTGGAGCAGGTCTCCAAATGGTTGAAGGATGGACCAGGCAGGATGGTGATCCTTGGGGGTGCATAAGTGATGTAAAACGTAGGTGTCAACCTCAGCAGGTGATGAAGCGTTACGGAAGGAAGGGATTGGGTAACGGGGGGGTACACTGGTTATCCAGCGGGCTGCACAAACTGAAATGGAGTGCAGAGCGGAGAGGAAAGTATTCCTGTGAAAAGCTTTAGCTCTTTTTATAGCCTTAAAGTAAAGAGAATGGAGGGAATGGGCAGCGTCGAATGGTGTGGGAGTGGGCGACATTCGTGATATCGTTGATTCTGGGTTGAAATATTGGTAGAGTCATCAAAATTTAGCATTCCACCCTGGCTTCGTTGTGAAGCAAGGGCGTATATTAGGCGTGTATTGGGCTAGTAGTGAGGTGAGTGTACTGAGGTGGTGGTCAAACTAATCATGCATGGAGCAGGCAGTAGGGAGAGCCGGTAAAGGCAGTACCGAAAGGACCATTATAGGAGGTGCGAGAGTAGTCTTACAGTTTTGGCCTAGTTTGGAGTCTGGTCAGGCTGGCATAGAAGGTTTGTCGAGAGCATAAAGGTGTTGGAAACATGATCAAAGCCAGTCATTGGGACACTAATGGCCAAGGAGCTGGTAAAGTGTTCAAGTTAGTGGTTTACAAAGGCGAGGTATAGCAACCCAGGTCTGGTTGACCCATCAAAGGGGAATCTACTAAATACACCTGCTATATTCAGAAGTGAGTAGCCTAGTTATGAGGCCAAGTTAGAGTAAGTGGAGGAAAGATTAAATTCAGTATCAGGGAGGACACGTAGGGGGTCAGGAGGGGGAGATGTAAGTTCAGGTCCCCTACCAGTAGGATGGGAAAAGAAGGTTTCGCTAAACCAGCAGGGTGGATTGATAGTGAGGAGATGGGAGGATAGCCATGTACTGAAGTGGGCTTTGGGGATGTGGAAAACCTTGTAAACTGAGTTGAATAATCTAGAAGGGGAGTAAACATCTACTGCCATAAGGTCCAAGCGATCAAAAAAAACTTGTGTAACTGCAATGGCGTGAATGAAATCAAGCATAGCATAGATGGCAACCATGGGTTTGGCAGCATTTGTGGCATCAGCGGTAAATGACATATAGGAGGAAAATAAAGGTAGGGGCACTTTAAAGACATGCATGGTATTGCGGAATGAATAGTTTGGAGGAGGTGGGCACAGCTTTAAGTATGTTAAATATGGAAAGAAACACATTCCAGCTCCCAAGGCGGTTGTGCTGAATGAGGATGAGGGTGGTAGCTGACACCAGCGTCAGGGATGGGGGGTCCGTGAACTATAGGGGTTTTTATTTTTGATTTTTGATTATCTCATATATTCGCAGTTAAAGTACTGGAACTTGCATGGCACGCAAGCTATGGAATAAACGAAAAGTTAATTCCAAGTGTGCAGACAAAAGAAATAACGAAACAAGTTCTCCCCTAGTAACTACTATACCGTCCCCGGGCCCAACAATGGTAACCAATTCAAAAAGTTTAGAATAATATGAACTCAAAAGAAATCATAACCGCATGTAGAGATATACTAGGAAAGAATTGCCACACTGTCTGAGTTATAGCCGAAGAAGGATGAGGCAACGGTAGTGAAGAGTGCTGGCATAGAGGGTAGATTGTTTGTTCGCGTTGCGCAGATGTATGAGGTGAGACCTAGGATCATGTCCAGGTCGGCCCAGTGTGGAGAGCCAAGGCCTAATGAGGACAGCTTAGCAAGGTAAAGCTGGCGTTCTTGGGACTTGGAGGGGCTGAGGAGAATTGCATGATCAAAGGTTTCATCCACTGAGTCGTAGGAGGGGCAGGTGGGAGAGATATCTGCATCACTTCATGAGGGTTGCGCTGCAAGATAACTCTTGCCAGTACACATGTGGTGTATTCTTCCTGCTGTGAAACGGTGGAGGCCCCCACCGGCATGTGGGCGAACGTACGGCTTATGCTGGTAGTAAGGGGGTGGTGTGGACAGGAGTGTCTAATCAGTGATGAGGTCCTCTATGTAGTCATCCTTGATGAGTTTGTAGGAGACGGTACACAGGATTGGAGGAGGGGTGGCAAGGACTGGGACCAGTAGGAGGTGGTAGTTTATATGGGGGAGTTTGAAGGCGTCCTGTATAACTATTACCAAGAGGTAACACATCCCATCGATGGGTAGGTGAGAGCGGACTGGGGGAATGTGCCTAGGTTGGTTCTAGCGGAGGGGGATGTAGTTGGCCCTCAGGCCGCGGAGGAGTGGGCGGGAGGAGTACTCAGCCCTAAAGTTGGAAAAGGATGGAAATGTAGAAGGCAGCCGTACTGCAGTTGGATTGATCTCGGGAGTGGAGCAGGCAAGACATAGTGCGGCCATCCTGCGGCGATGGGGGAGGAGCTAGTAGAGGTAGAGGAGGAGCGTTTCACAACGTAGGATAGACACTGCAGTTGACGAGAAGCAGTTGGTGACTCACCATTGAACCTTTCTCCAAAAGACTTCCATTTTCCCAATCGTGGCAGCATTGGGGAAGAGGAGGTCCGATCCATAAGAGAGGATAGGTAGGGGAATACCCATAGCCAGCCTGCGGTTCAGGTAGGGGACTATGCCAATGCCCGGGGGAGAGAGTTATCTTATTAGACCAAAGGACACTTGCGCAAGAGCTAGCCTCTTGAGGAAGTGAGTGGCGGTTGCCATCAAGGGTGAGAACCAGTAACCATGCCATCAGACTGATGAAGAAGGGTGGAAGAGACTCCCATTGAGAGAGACAGTACCCAGTCAGGTAGGAGAGTGGTCCCTTGGAGTGCGCCAGTGGAAGAGTTCAGTTTTAGGAACGGAGGAGGACACTAGAAGTGGGGTGGCCTTCCTGCAAAGTCCGTGAAAGTAAGGTTGCAGAAGCTGTGACTTCCTCCAGTATGACCGAAACCCAACGTTAAATGTAAAATCATCAATATACGAAAACATAATCGCTTAATGATGTACAAATGTAGGGAAGATACATATATTAAAAATAATACAGGTGAGATTGGTGAGCCCTGGGGGGCACCCACTTGAATGGGCAAAAAAATATTTGGAGAGCCCTGAAAGATCAGGCAGCATTTACGACCAGTCAACATTGAACCAACCTTAGAATCCATATAAGGAGATACGCCTTTGCCGCCGAGTAGGTAAGATAAATAACTAGAGTAAATATTGTCAAAGCCTCCTTTGACCTCGAGGAAGAGGGTAGAGATCTTGAGGCCTGCACGCTGTTGTATGCGGACTTCATGTGTGAGGGCTGCGCATGTGTCAAAGTGCTTAGTCCACAAAGCGACTCGCATTGGTTTGGGTGGATAAGGCCTACAGTGCAGGCCATAACTGATAGGCGGGTTGCCATTATCCTTTCCAGATTTGAGAGATAGTTTCTAGGAGGACCAGGACTCGAAAGGAGGTAGGTGAGTTGTAGTCAGATTTGCCAGGCTTGGAGAGGACAATGCCGTTGGCCTTTTTGAGGAAGGGGGGGTGGAAGCTGTAGGTCAGAGGGAGACCTAGGAGGGAGGAGACGGAGGTGGGGTTAATATTGTTGATCCTCTTCAATATGTCATAGAGGATTAGGTCAGGCCCTTGGGCGGAGGTGTTGGAAGACTTGCGAAGGGCAAGGGAGACTTGCTGTTTCTGAAGTGGCTAGAAATCCACAAAAGGTCGCAGGATGGATGGTACGGGTTGGGCGTCGTTTGGAGGGAAAAAAGTAATGCAAAAGGGAGGTGTTGACTACGACGGGTGTCATAGCGTTGGGAAAGGACGGAGCCTGGTCCAAGGGGTATCCAATAGTAATATGGCGGGGAGCCCACACTGTCTTGGAGTCCAATGAGGCAAGAAATAAATTCTAGTGTAATCCTTTGGCCTTCTTCATGGCCTTGAAGTATGCAGAGCCGGAGGCACGGGGATTGTCGGAGAGGGTGGTGGAGCGGGACATGTGTGATATCCTTGCCTCTCTGTTGAAAGCTTGACGGAGCTGAAATAGGTCTGCTGTCCACCATGGGTTTGATCTTAAGCAAGGACGCTTGTTTGCCGTGTGTAGGGCTAGGAGGGAAGTGAGTGTGTCCAGGTGGCGGTCAAACCAGGCGCCAAGTCAGGCGGAGGTCGTGA
This sequence comes from Tuber calosporum, assembly GCA_003316355.1. Taxonomy (NCBI): domain Eukaryota; kingdom Fungi; phylum Ascomycota; class Pezizomycetes; order Pezizales; family Tuberaceae; genus Tuber; species Tuber calosporum. The sequence continues at coordinate 36,891 of QFET01003699.1, forward strand.
GTGGGATAGGTGCTCGGACCGATAGATCTCTGAATAAGGGGGTGGGGATTTTTCCAATCAGTTTTGTCCAGTTGAGGGGGAGTTCAGGCAGGCGTAGAAAGGGGGTGGATAGAGTGATTGTGATTGCGACATGGTCAGACCCAGGAAGTGGGAGGTTGACACCACTGAACTAATAAAGGCTGCCAGTAAGGGATTTGCGAAGGTAAGATCTAAGACCCCAGGTCTAGAAGTGTCATCAAAGAGGAACCTGGTAAATACACCTGGTGTGTTTAGAAGTAAGTAGCCTAGCTCAGAGGCTTGGTCAAAATAGGAGGATGCAAAGTTAATTTCAGTATCAGGGAGTACCTGTAGAGGGTCAGGAAGTGGATGAGGGAGGTTTAGATCCCCACCTAGTAGGGTAGAGAAGGCGTGTTCCCTAAACAAGGAGGGTGGGGTGATTGTGCAAAGGTGGGATGAGCGTCAGGTGGTAGGGTATATATTGTAAATACGAAAAACCATGTCAGCTGAATTACACTGGCCTGAGTGGGAGTAAATGTCAATTGCCATGGAGTCCAGCCAGTCAAAGAAAACTGGTAGCAGTGCGGACACTTGCATGAAATCAAGGAGGAGTATAAATGGGAACCCTAGGTTTGGCACTGTTAGTAGTAGGGGGGGAGAAAGATTTATTAGAGGAAAATATTGCAAGCAGTCCCTTAAAGATGGGAGGATCCTGCAGGGCGACCAATTGTGGAGGGGTGGGCATAGCCTTAATGCTTTTGAATAGGGAAAGAAATACATTCCAGCTTCTAAGGGAGTTGTACTGAATGAGGGTGAGGGTAGTGCGTGGCGCCTGCATCAGGGAAGGGTGGTCCAGTGTGGGACTCATTGGCGGGAGAAGCCTTATAGGCCGTGTGGGAGCGGAGAACTGTACAGCCAGGTGGGCACTGGTGCAACAGATATGGGACAAGTATAACCCGTATTGGTTACAATTGTTAAGGCTGATAAGGCTAAAGGACACTAGCAGGGCTAGTAAGGGGTTAATTTTTTTATGATTGGTTTCAAGTATCGTTTGGTACTTGGTTTGTTTTATGATTGGTTGCAAGTATCGTTTGATACTTAGTTTATTTTATGATTGGTTTAAAGTATCGTTTGATACTTAGTTTGTTTTATGATTGGTTTCAAGTATCGTTTGATACTTGGTTTATTTTATGATTGGTTTAAAGTATCGTTTGATACTTAGTTTGTTTTATGATTGGTTTCAAGTATTGTTTGATACTTAGTTTGTTTTATGATTGGTTTCAAGTATCGTTTGATACAGAGTTTGTTTTATGTTGGGTTACATGTATCAGGCTGATACCCGATAAGTTTTATGTTTTATTTCATGTATCAGGATGATACAAATATTGTTTACAGTAACATTTCGGTGCATGAGACATTTGTTTTATTGAAGGACTTTACAACCGGAGCTTAGTTATATCCATTGATTGAAAATCAAATGGAAGGATATGGAAAGCTTTGGAAAAGGTGAGATCATGTATTTAAGACTGCCCCTCTGGAGCTTAGAAATGGCAGACTTCGACAGACAGAGTTTTCCATATACTTGTTTGAGCAGTTACTGCTTTTCAGTTTGCACAAAATCACAGCAAGTAAGTCTTGGACTTAGCGAAGCTGGCGATATAGTAATCGACGGCCATTAAACAACTTATTGAGATCTCTGGTAGTAATAATCACTTGAATTCCCGCCAGTTTGGGATCAGAGTTACTATCATTATACCTTACCGAGACGCATTCCTCTTGGTGCCTGACACACCCAGGCAGGGGTTACATTTTTTAAACTTCTTCAGGTAGTTGAGGTAGAACCAGGCAGAGGTTAGGAAACCTCAGGCCTGCGAGCAGTTGCTTAGAATAGGTAACGAGAGACTTCAGACGAGGTCAGGTTAGCATATCCTGCGACAGGAACTTCCCAAAAAGAAAGGCAGTCCAAGCACCAAAGGCTAACAATGAACGGCATCCAGTTTCAAAGTAGACAAAGCAGGAGGACAGTTATCACATGAGCAAGCAAAGCAATTGCTATCGGATTCAGCGAAAGAACTAGCCAAAGAAAAAGGGAGAACTCCAGGAGAGTTCCCAGGTACGCCCGAGGGATTGAAGGGAAAGCAACCAGCGGCACCCAAGGACGATTCAAGCAGCTCACACTACGAAGAGAGCTCTGAAAGCTCCCGCGATTCTGACCATATGTCGATTCCAGGACCTCGTAATGCGCCTGTGGCCAGAGGATTATTCCCAGCAACTACAGTGAACCTTAGTATCAAGGTTCCTACAGCAAAGAAGTTCAGTGGAGAAGGAGAAGACCTTAAGCCAGAAGCTTCGATCGTGGGTATCAGTTAGTCCAGTTATACCTAAGACTACATGCAGTCAACTCCCAACCAGACGGAGCAGGAAACTATTGGATACAGTACAGAGAAGGGTGGGCTCAAGAAGCAGCTTTCCAGGCGGCAGAAAACTATGGCGACGACTTAACAAGAGATCAGCTTATTGATTGGTTAAATGAACGATTCCAGTCATATAACCCGAAGGATGAACTTTACTAAAGGTTCCATAAGATTGAGCAAGTCAAGAAGGTGGAGATGCTGCGCATCACTATGGTGGATACACACCTGTTGATGTACCGATCAAGATTACCAGAAGTCAGCATCTCCGAATATGCCTTTATCCAAAGATTCTTCAAATGCATGCTCACTAGACTAAGGCGAGATGTTGAAACATGGTACGATTCTAGCAAAACAATCCAGACCACGATATCCTATGCAGAGATAGTCGATGCAATCCTCCATGATACAGGAGCCTTTGAAAAAGATTAGCAGAAAGATCCATACAAGGAAGACAACTTCAAGAAGGACAACAAACCTTAATATAAGAAAAAGGAATCAAGTAAATCAAAGACTTCAAGAGAAAAGGGATCATGCTTTACCTGTGGAGGTAAAGGACATATGGCAAAGGATTCTCACAACAAAGGCGACAAAGGCAATAGAAAGACACTCAAGAAGGAGACATCATCGAATGGAGTTGAAGAAACCAGCAGCAAAGATGCAGTATATGTCATCGCCTTAGAAGTTGAGAATAATACATCGGCGCAGAATACAATAACCAAAAGTGATAAGAGTCACACAGCATTGGAAGGAACGATCCTGATTAACGGCATACTACCGAGAGTCCTGTTAGATACAGGAACAATAGGAACGGACCTATTAAGCGCAACCTTTTTCACTACACATGGAATCCCATGTACCGAAATGGCAACCACTGCAACCATTCATATGCCTATGAAAGTGACACGATCTGAATCCCACACAGAATTCAATGTCAGCATAGCGATTGGAAAGATGAAGACTACTGGCAATAGAATGATGGTGGGAAACTTAGCCTAGCACGATGCTTTGTTTGGAATGGCATTCCTATCGCGAAACAAAGCATTAGTAGAATGTGGAAAACTGTTGCTTCATTTTCATGACAATAAGGTATGGGTCAGTTGCATACCAACAAGTGCCAGAATCTGAGCAGCTGTGACAAGCAGAGAAGAGATAATGGAACAATACCTGAAAGTATTCCCAGATCCGATTCAAGAAAGGTTACCACCTTTAAGGATGATCAACCAGCGAATCAGATTGAAGGATCCAGAGAATCTGAACACATTACCAACATACTCAGTACCAGAAAAGTACGAGGTTCGACTCAAGGCATGGCAGGACCAGAAAAAGTGAGAAGGAGTTATCGCAAAAGTAGAAGTGCCAAGAGCAGCACTAATGTTTGTGTCTGTCAAAGGGAAAACTAATGGCAGTATGAGATGTCTAGCGGTCCTTGCAGTCAGAAATGACAACACTCAGAAGGATAATAAATATATTCTTAACCAAAGGAGATTACTAAATGCTCTAGGGAGAGCAAGGTACAAGAAAAAGATAGACCTAAGCGATGGTTACTTTCAAACGAGGTTTTCACCTAGACGATGTCAAATACAACAGTATCAAAACACGATTTGGTAGATTTGTTAGCAAAGTCATGCTACAAGGGGATATGAATGCACCAAGAACATTCATGAGGATCATGTCTGATCTACTTCCAGATTACCTAGGAGAGTTTGTGTGGGTTTATATCAACGATATACTCATCTTGTCCGATACAGAGTTCAACCACTTGAAACACATTTAAGCGGGCTGTGAGAGGTTGGAAAATGCGGAGTTCTTTGCGAGTAGACAGAGGTCGGACTTCTTTGCAAAGGAATTACAAGTATTATGCCACGTCATCGATGACAAGGGGCTTAGAGCATCCCCTGAAAAGATCAGCAAGATTGAGGATTGGGAAACATAGATGAATAAGAAGCAACTCTAGGAGTTCCTAAGATTGGTAAACTACATTATCCATTCCTACCACATATCGCCACGATAAAAGCATCCATGACTGATCTTACCATAAATAGGAATTTGTCTGGACACCAAACCATGATCAATGCAGGGAGAATGTAAAGGAAATCGCCAAACAGAATCAGGTCATGAGACCGATTGTAACAGAATCCTACTATGTTTCTACTATGACAACTGACTTGATGTTGGTTATTACTTATTTGGGTTTATACCTGATAAGCGCTACTATTTGGTTACCCCTTCCTACTTGGTTATGACTTCATATCTGGTTATTTTTTTCTTGTTTCACTTATCACTACCCCTCCTTGCTTCTACCCATTTGGGTATCGCTATCCTCCTGCTATACCTACTGGATTTGTATAGTATTAGATATCTCTTGTTCCTTCCTGTGTGGATTCCATTACTTGTTTTGTTAGCTCCATCCTGTCACTTTTAACCCTCTGTTTTCAGAATATGGTTACCTTGGTCTGCTGCCTCTGTTAGCATGTTTGTTGGACAGGATATTAGCACTTTTGTTTAGTTTTCCTAGCTATAATCTTTGTATTTAAGGAGCCTGCAATCCCTTAAGGATTCGCACTCTCAAGCCTCCGTGGACTATCATCTTTAATACTACAAGTTAAACGGTTACTCTATTAGTTCCATACCTTTTACCTGGTCTATTGAAGACCTTTCCATCGACGCTTCTCCCCCTACCCTAATAGTATCTCCAGAGTCCCTTTGGGATTGTTGAGATACTTGGGAGTAGGTTACATTTTTTGACCTAGACTCAAGTATACCTTTGATCTTCGGCAGAGGACTGATCACCCTTCGCCTATCTTGACTCTACAGTACAAGTACACCTCCCTGTTTCCAATCAGGCCTTGAGCGGACTCCTGGCGAGACCAGCTCACCCTAGCTAGCAACAATTTCGCTTCCAAGAGATACCAGAAGGCACTTCACCAGAGGATCAGTAGCATCCTCCTCAGGACCCCAAAGTCAAGCGCCAGTACCCCCGCCTGCACCACCATCTCAGGATTAAGAACTATCTTCAGTAGATAGCAGCAGCAGCGAAGAAGAGGACCAAGACCAAGCCCCAGACTAAGCCCAACCCCAAGCTCCACACCAAGACCAAGACCAAGCCCAAGTCCAAGTCCAAGAACAGCTACACCAAGAAGTCCAATCCAAGAAAGAACCAAGCTCCGAATCAGAATCAGATTCCGGTCCAGAGGACGCTCCAGGACCAGCACCCCCAGCTTCGCCACCTAGACCACCCAGTCTACCAAGAGAACCCTGAGAACCAAGCCCTGCACCTGACGATTTGCCAAGTCCACCAAGACTACCTAGTCCACCTAGTCCACCAAGCAATCCAAGCCCTGCACCCATCTCCATGTCTGTCCCACCAGAGTGGAATAATCGTCCTCAATGGCCTGCAACATTTACATTCACAGGAGAAGGAAAAGATCGAGACCCATTGTGAATCAACTCATGGTTCAACACAGTCCATCGATACATCGCCAGCTTTGGCATAACTGACGATGCCCCAGAAGCCCTGCAATACTATGGAGCCTATTGCAGAGAGAAGGCCCTCGATAAATTTACCCAATATGAAGCTTCCCAAGGAGACCACACAGTTGCTGGACTCAAACAGAAATTCGAGGCCTACTTCTTTCCATCCACATCCACAGATACCATCTATGAACAGTGGCTACAAGTCAAGCAAACTAGCGGCGGAAAAACAGTACAGATTACCGATACTGTAATCAGACTTGAAACCTTGAGAGAGAGTCTACCCCCCAGGAACAATTTCAGACTACTCAGCGAAGCAGAGACTACTAGATGCCCTGGATATCAAACTCAAGCTAGAAGTGAAACCACACATCACTTCCGATACCTCCTGTGACCAGCTAGTGGAGTTAGTAGAAAAGCGAGATGCAATTGCCCACTCTACAGGACTATATAGAAATCGTCAAGGAAATGCCACCTCTAATGCAGTTTTCCAACAAGCACCCAAGCGCCTCCAGAACAACACCCAGCGAAATCAACCAAGGTTCTCCAATAACACCTCTCAGCATCCAAGAGTATCCCAGGCTGAGTAGGACCGGCGCAGGAGAGAAAATGACTGTTACTATTGTGGAAAACATGGACACTACTCCGATAACTGCTTTGAGAAGAAGAAGCATAGGAGCACCCAGCAGCCAGGAAATGGAGGCCCTGGGGGAACCAGGAGACCCTAGAATGTCAGAAGAACATACCACACCTAGGAAGACGATCCCCATGTGAAGGAATCAGTCACAGTTACCACAAACCATACAGGACCTAGTGGAACTCAATCTCAAGCCCTCGAAGCATACATCACAGTCAATGGCCACAAAGCAAAGGCACTATTCGTTACAGGAACTACAGGAGACAACTTGATATCAGGAAAGTTTGTCACTACCCACCAAATCCCTACCAGAGACGTCGAGACTTCTATCAACCTGAAGATGGCAGTTAAAGGATCACGCTCAGCAATCAACTATGTGGCTAAGCGTGTCATTCAGATTGACAAGGAAAGCGGCGATATCTCCGAAGCCCTAGTTTGTTCCCTGGACAACTATTATATCTTCCTAGGAATGCCTTGCCTTACCACCCACCATGCTGTAATAGATTACGGAAAATCTACTATCACCTTCCCTGACAAAGGAATTACCTTGACGTGCAAGAAAGCAACACATGCACGATTTTCAGCCATGAATGAAGCCGTTGCCCCTGACTTCATTTCCGAGTTTCCCACAGTATTCCCTGGCAAGAAGACAGCGGAATTACCACCCTTGAGATATGTCAACCACCACATCCTGCTGAAAGATGAAATTTCGGACCATAACCCGAGATTCTTCACATTCCCTGACAAGACCATGCCAGCATACAGAGCATTGATCGAAGACTGGAAAGCAATACGAATCATTTACCCAAGACAAGCATACAACCCTGTCAACATATTCCCAAAGTTGTAACCCAATGGTGAAATCAGACTGCTTGCGGACCTGGTACCCAGAAACGATATTACTATCAAAAACCATAGAGTGATTCTCAACCAAGCCATGATACTCAGAGCTCTTGCCAGAGCAAAGTTCCGATCGACCATAGACCTAGCAAATTGGTACTTCCAAATTCGAGTTCTTCCTAGTGATGAAAAATCCACCACCATCAAGACACCCATTGGATCCTTTGCATGCAGAGTTATGCTGCAAGGAGATGCCAACGCCCCTGCTACAGCTATGAGAGTTATAGAGTTTGTCCTAGATGGATTTATTGGAAAATTCGTTTGGGCATACATGGATGACATTACCATCTACTCAGACACTGTTGAGGACCATATTTCGCACATCAGATAAGTCTTAGGAAGACTGAAGCAGCACTATATATAAGGATCGTCAGCCAAGTGCAAATTCTTCGCCACCAAACTCTCGCTCTTAGGCCATGTTATAGATGAGAGAGGAATTCATGCAAACCTTGAAAATATTCGATCCATCTAAGACTGGCCCACACCAACCTCGAAAAAAGCAGTTGAGACCTTTATTAGAGTTGTGATATATCATGCACAATTCCTCCCACACCTTGCATCCACTACTGCCCACCTCTCGGACTTAATTTCCGAAGAAGTGTTTGAATAGCGACCCCAGCATGAGGAATCCTTCAAACAGGTTAAGCGCCTGGTCAAGGATACAATCCCACTCTGACCCATCTCATATGAGACCTCAGCTGATCCAATATACCTCATTACTGACGCTTCTAAAGTTGGATCAGGAGCATGGGTTGGACAAGGACCCTCCCCTGAGAAAGCATACCCTGCCGCATTCCACAGCAGAAAGTTTGCAACAAGTGGGCTGCACAACCCTGTCCATGAATTGGAACTTTTGGCGATTGTGGATGCCATTCAGGCATTCCATCCGATCCTATATGGCACCAAGTTCACGGTTGTGTCTGACAACAAGGCACTATCCTATTTCCTACAGCAGACAGACCTGCCTTACCGCCAAGCAAGATGACGCATGTTCCTGCAATCTTATGATTTCGATATCATACACAGACCTGGCAAAGACAATGTCCTTGCAGATGCACTATCAAGGATCTATGAAGACACCCCAGCTGAAGATGACCAAATACTCGAAGACCCTACAGAGAAGAAACCTATAAAGACCCCTTCCTCCGCCATGAACTGTGTATCAAGACACTACCTCAGCATTGCCCATACCCAAGACCCCACCTCTGCACTTACTCTTCAAGTACCCTCTCGCATTCTTACTCCTGAACACCACTCCATGTGGAACTCACATCATTGCACCATCTCAGATCCCACTAGCTCCCTAGAAGCGAGTCACCATCCAGGTTATATTGAACAAGCCATGGACAAAGCAGCAGATACCCTCGAACTTGCAACCAATGTCATTTAAGGTTGTGAAATCGTCGATACCTCCTCCTATCTCAGTAACCCTCAAGAGCCATCCCCAGCCACAGTACTTACTTAGCGAGCTAAAGCTCTACTGTCTGGCCTTGCGGCGAGAATTAACAATCCTTCAAGAGATATGGACCAACCATTGCATCCAGATGCTATCACCAACTGTTTTAAACAAATCCATGATTCAATCTCCCAATTGGAATCCCTTGCAGTCACCACCTTCAGAAATATCGCCCCCTGCAGCACACCTACTGAGCCTGACACTCAGCCCACACCAGTTCCTCCTCCACCCCCAGTCAATGAACTGGACCGATTTCTTGAATCTAATAGACACAGAGCCATACACTGGACTGCCTGTGTCGGGGACGAATGTTAAACACACATAAGTGGAAAGAATACAGGATAATTTCCTTCAGGATCTCGCGATATTCCAGGACCCTTCCCTCTCTACTCTTCCTCCAACTTTGTCTCCCCTCATCATCCCAACCGCAGAGTAGAACACATGTGGGCTGTTGTTCCTCCCCTCCACGATGATGATGGCTACCCAGTCTATCATACAGTTATTGATAAGGGAAAACAAAGAGAAATACCAGACATCAACCAAGAGTGGGACCTACCTACGCCAGAAGCACCTGTCGATTATGAGGACTGTTTCTTCGATCAGCCCTCTTCACAGCTTGACCTTTACTCTTTTCAGCTTACCAACTACATGAAAGGAAAGTGGTACACCAGCATTCGAAATGCTACCCAGAATGACCCTCTCCATGATGTAGTTTCCAAGGCTATCGATCACCCTGACTGGCTCTTATATGATGGAGTTCTTGTCAGAAAGGGGAAGGATGACTGTAGAGACTGTCCTTATGTCCCGTATGAAGCAAGCTATCAAGGTGCTAACATCAGAAACGAAATTGTGCGCATTACCCATGAACAAATGGCACATATGTGTTGGCAGAAATGTTTTGAATATGCTTCAAGACACTTCTACTGGCTCTCTATGAGGAACGATTTTAAAGACTATGTCCGCAGATGTCACCTATGTCAGCTCAACAAGCAACCTTCCACTGTCCCTGAACGATCAGTCACTCCTCTCCCAGTTCCCAGACAGCCATTCTCCTCTCTTGAAATTGACTTTGCAGGACCCTTCCCTTCCAATTCCAAACTGGAACTCATCATGGTTGTCTTGGATCGATTCAGTGGCTTCACCTACCTCACCTCAGTCTCCCACAAAACCACAGCTGTCACAACAGCATACACCCTCATTGAGCGAGTCTTCTCCATTCATGGTTTCCCTACCTCCCTAGTCTCTGATAGAGACCCCAAGTTTACCTGACGCTTTTGGACACAGCTTATGGCGAATCTCAATGTTGATCTCAATATGGCTACAGCTTACCATAAACAGACCAATGGACAGACTGAGCGCAGAATCAGAAGTGTTCGCCAATGTCTTATGAACTATGTTAGTCCTAAAGGAACCAAGTGAGTTCGCCACTTACCTCATGTCCAGACTGCAATCAATGCAGCACCCCGCGATAGCACAGAACTCTCCCCTTTTGAAATCACCTTTGGCAGACTACCAAACCTCCTTCCCAGGGTGAAAGTTCTCCCTACTTCAGTACCAGCAGCAGACGAGATTGCTTCCCAGATTATGAAGAACTAGCAACTCGCCATAGATGCCCTCTAGAAGACCGGATCACACCAAACTACCTCCAGCGAAAACAGAAGAAAGAATGGACCCCCAATCATCCAAAACGAAACTGAAGTTATCCTCAAGTCAGCACCCTATATCCATAAGGTTGGACGAAATCACAAGCTAGTAGAACCTTGGTTAGGACCCTTCCCTGTGAACGAAGGACCTGACAGACATAACAATTACAAACTCATACTTCCCCGAATGATGGCAGGAATCCACCCATGGTTCCATCGCAGCCATCTTCACATATACCTAAGACCAAACCCCTTCGCCTTGCTAGGAACACCTGAACCCATATCCAAAGATCCTGTCAGCATTGATGCTAGTGGATAAGAGCAAAGGGGAATCGAAAAGATACTCCAAGATTGAATCTATCGTAGAAAGAGACAGTTCTTGATCCTTTGGAAAGGCTATGACGAAATCGAAGCAACATGAGAACCCCTCTACAACCTAGAAGGCGCCAGCACCCTCATTAGATCCTACTGGTTCGATACCTGCAATGAATCTATACCTTTCAGACTCCCTTGGTCCCATGGCGAGACTTTCTCTGCCTAGACACTCCAAAAATCGGACTATGCCCCCCTCTCACCTGAGCTTGCCCCTGACAGATTTTGGAAACCCCTTCAAGACTCAGACTACTCAGAATCTGATACCAGCACAACACTCTCCACCTTGGACGAATCTGAGATGGAAAGCTAACTGCTTCATGGTATTCTCTTCGGAACATTGAGGCTAATAAAGGTGTAAGGTCCTGACACCACTGATGGATATATGTTTACTGATATGTTTATATGTTTTGAAATTGAGTGGAAGGCTCCAAAGGAAGATTGGTCATTAAGCCCTTTAGGATATTCCATTTTATTTGTTTGTTTTATTTCTTTTAAGGGCAATGTAACATAAGCCTACTATGTTTCTACTATTACTACTGACTTGATGTTGTTTATTACTTATTTGGGTTTATACCTGATAAGCGCTACTATTTGGTTGCCCCTTCCTAGTTGGTTATAACTTCCTATCTGGTTGTTCTTTCCTTGTTTCGCTATCACTACCCCTCCTTGCTGCTACTCATTTGGGTATCGCTATCCTCCTGCTATACCTATTGGATTTGTATAACATTAGCGATCTCTTGTTCCTTACTGTTTGGATTCCTTACTTGTTTTGTTAGCTCCATCCTGTCGCTTTTAACCCTCTGTTTTCGGAATATGGTTACCTTGATATGCTGCCTCTGTTTGCATGTTTGTTGGACAGGATGTTTGCGCTTTTGTTTTGTTTTCCTAGCTATAATCTTTGTATTTAAAGAGCCTGCAATCCTTTAGGGATTCGGACTCTCAAGCCTCACAGGACTATCATCCTTAATACTACAAGTTGAACGGTAACTCTATTAGTTCCATACCTTTTACCTTGTCTATTGACCACCTTTCCATCGACGCTTCTCCCCCTATCCTAATAGTATCTTCAGAGTCCCTTTAGGATTTTCGAGATACTAGGGAGTAGGTTACATAAAACAGATATCTGCAATTGGCGAAATAGACCTTGAAAGCGAAAAGAACGAAGAGGGATGAAGAGGGTCCCCAGTAAGCGACGGTCTGAGGGACAAGGGGAAAAGGAAACCCATCGAGATACGCAACCTCTACGCGGCACTTAATAACACGGAATCACTGGAATACAAATACGACTATGTCTTGGTAAAATTTAGATTACATACAAAAGCTAAAATTATCACTATCAACGGAATCATTGACGAAGAAGCAACTATGGACTTTATTGATAAAGAGGTAAGTGAGAATTACGGTATGCCTATGGCGAAAGCAAAACAGGCACGAGAAATTTACATTGCAGATGGCAAACCAAGGTTGATGAGTCCAATGAGCCAAACGACGACAGTACCTGTGGATATTAGTAGCTATGTGGAAAGGATTACCTTCCAAGTGTCGAATCTACAGAACCATGAGTTAGGGTTAGGAATGTCATGGTTAACTGAACACATCTCACAATTGACAGGGGAAGGGGGAAAATCACGTTTGATAGTATGAGATGCACGACATAGTGTTTAAAGAAGTCACCGAGGGTCTTCTACATAGTCACAGAGGTCAAAGCTATGAAGGAGAACATAGATATGAAGGTTTCAACGGTCCAGGGTTACGAGGATAAACAGATCCTAGTCAGAGGGCTGACTAAAGAGGCAGAGATGCCTACGAGAGGCTCACTGAGGGCAGCAGGACATGTCTTCTAGGCTTGCAAAAGAGCAACGATGTGAGCCAAAATACAGGAAGTTGTGGGAACCGGAATAGCCATCGGATTACCGCTCATCACAAATGGGCGCATTGCACCATGCAGCGGGTTACAAGTCAAGGTCGGGCTCACAACCAACGCAGCTTGATAGGTGCAGATTATAAAGTCCAACTGAAAGTGGTAATGGTGAACCGGGGGACGAAGACTATGCAGTAAACTCCTGTGACAGGATCGTGCAACTGGTATGTAAATGATCCCTGGACGCGAAATGCAAGGAAGTTGAAGAACTTGCAAAGACCGAACGAGAAGAAAAAGCATTCAGGGTCCGGACATGAAGTGAGGCAAGGACAGACGCTTATCAGAAGGCAACCCGTTAAAAGAAAAAAAAACCTGGAAATGAATAGAGATTTGGGAAATCTCAGCCGTAGCCTTTGGGAAGTTATAGAGAAGAGGAGAGAGGACAGGCATTCTCAAGTGGAACCAGGAGGAGTGCCAATCCGATTTGAACGCCATAAATGTCCGTATACAACTGTTTATTAAATCAAAAAAGTACCTAGCAACAGAACCCTTGGCAGATATGATAATAAAGTATACCACTAATACCTGTATCTATTTGAGGAAAAAGAGAAGATCACTCTACCGCCTTAGCGGAAGGGAGTGGACCATGAGAGTAACCAGGTAAAGGGAAAGAGTATCCCAGCAAAGAGGTTATATACACTAGGATCGGCATAACTGTAACAATTGAGGAGCTATTTGAAGTAGAAAATAGAAAGATAATGGATACGAGACTACTTCACGGAAACAGGAGCAGGCATCCTTTTCGTTAAGGAGAAAGATTGAAAGTTACGAATATTTGTCGATTACTGAGGGCTTAACGAAGTCACGAAAAAGGATTGTTATCCATTACCATTGATCAGGGAAGCCTTGGATCAGCTGAACAGGGTGCTATAATTTAGGAAACTTGATATGAAGGTTGCATACGACAAAGTGTGAATCAACAAAGGAGACTTGTGGAAAACTACATTTGCGACAGAATACGAAATTTACGAATACTTCCTAATGCTGTTGGCTTAACCAACACACTGGCAACATTCCAGAGATGGATCAATCAAAAGTTACACCGATTCTTAGATATATGCTGCATAGTATATTTGGTTAACGTGTTCATCTACTCAGAAATAATAGAACAACTATAGAAGGACGTTGGACAGAGCTTGGAGGCGATTGGAAAGTCCAGAATGAGAATTAAGCCAACTAAGTGTGAATTCCACAAGACAGAGGTGCAATAATTAGGATTTATTATTATTCGAGAAGGAGGCCAAATAGATCCTGTCAAGACGGCAGCCATATAGGAATGGGCAATTTGCAAGATCATGACCGATATTCAAAGATTCAAGCGATTTTGGAACTTTTACCGAATATATATAGTGGGGTTCTGCAAGATGGGTAAAGCATGATACAATTTGAGCAAGAAAAATCCAAAATGGCAATGGTGAACAGAGGAAGGCGGAGCAGTCGATACGTTGAGACGAAAAACAACTTCTATACCAGTACTCACCGATTTCAACGCAGAAGGGCCATTCATGATCGAAAGAGATGTATTAAAGTACGTCTGTTCGGGAATTCTATCGCGACAGTTTGAAGTTGAGAAATTGCGACCAGTAGCATTTTGATCGCAAACGGTGACAAATGCGGAATGCAACTATGATATTCATGACAAAGAACTATTGGCCATATTACAGGCACTCAAGGAATGGAGGAGATATGTGTTGGAAAGCCATCACAAGACGAAAATCCTCAGTGACTATAAAAACCTGGTTCTGTTCACAATAACAAAGGATCTTAAGGAATGAAAGATATGGTGCAGCAAGAAGTTAAGCCATGATAAGTTACAGATTGAATATCGTCCTTGCAAAGAAATCGGCAAATCAGAGGCATTGACAAGGAGAAGTCACGATGTGCCAGGAGGAGATAACGATAAGATCAAACAGAAAGAAAGGATCCTACTAGCAGAAGAAAAATACTTGGAGGAGATAAAGATACAGGAAATGGATACGATTAGCTTTCCCGAGGAAGCAATAAGGAAGCCGAAGCAACAGGGCAGGAAGGACCCCCACATACAAGAAATAAGGAATGTGTTAGAACAAGGAATAAAGCAGATGAAGTAAGTAGCCTAGGGGCTATGTTAATGAAGGTTAATTGCCTATGGTATCAAAACAAGATCTGGGTACTAGAGGAAGAAGAGATAAGGACAGAACTTTTCAGAAAGAATCATGAGTTGTTACAGCCAGGATATAGAGGGATAGCGAAAACCACGGAACTCATCAGCTAGAGTTACTATAGTTCAGGAATTCGAGAGACAATAAAGGGATACGGCAAAAATTGTGACATTTGTCAAAGAAGGAAATCAACCCGACATGCCTCGTATGGACAACTACATTCAAACAAAGTTCCAGATAAGTAATGGAAGTGGGTGTCGGTGAGTTTTATCACAGAATTCCAAGAATCAGAGAAATACAATTATATCCAGGTAGTCATCCACGGAATAACAAAAATGAATCATATTATTAAATTTCGGAAAGATATGACAATAAAACTTTTCGCATAGATATTTGCAAAAGATATCTTTCGCCTAAATGGACTACCAAGTGACATCATCCCTGACAGTGAAACATTGCTCACCTCAGACATATGGAAGGAGAAAACCAAAAGATTGGAAATTGAAAGAAAACTGAGCACGGTTTATCATGTGGAAATGGATGGACAGACGGAATGAACCAACGCGATCTTGAAAGAATATCTGCAAGCATTTTTCACTTATCAGTAGGACAATTGGAACGAACTGTTACCATTCGCAGAATTCGCCTCCAATACGGGTTAAATAGAATCATTTAGCACATCACCGTTCTATCCTAATATCAGACAATACCCTAATCCTGACACAAGTGGTCATCTTATACCAGACCAGAAGATACCAGCAAACAAGATGGACCAATAGCACAAAACGATACGCCAGGAACTGGTTACCGCACAACTTCGACAGAAAGACAAATACGATAAACACAGATAACCCGTTTGGAATTTGAAATCAGGAGACATGGTATAGTTAATTCTCATGAATATGAAAACTACGAGACCATGCCGAAAACTGGACCACAAGAAAATGAGACCTTTCAAAATCTTAGCATGGTGTGGAACAGTGCATATAAACTGGACTTTCCACCATCAATGACGATAAACAACACAATGCACATCACACATCTTGAACGATACAAAGACAAATGATTCCACTCAAAATTCCAGTTAACACCACCACTGATCGAAATCGAAGGTGAAACAGAATACGAACTTGAAGCAATAGTGGATTCAGGAGTACATTCCGGAAAACTTCAATATTGAAAGAAGTGGACAGGATATTATACTGATCCTGATAGAGTTTGGTATCTGGCGTAAAACTTTGAAAACGCCTAAAAAGCAATCTAACTATTTCACGAATGATACCCGAATAAGACAAGGCTGGGAAGAGAACAAACACAAAATACAGAACGATGAATGGGGAGACCCAATGCGAGAAATTACTCTAACTAGCCCAAGGTATATGCCAGTACAAGATCGTCAAAGGCCTTCTGATCACAAAGCGAAGAGCTGGGTGGCATGCTATGATGAGCATTGCAACATCCATCAAGGAGAAAAGGAAGAGGCCACTTACAGGTCAAAACAACCACATGTAGACACAAGATGGAAGCAGTGTTAGCAGAACAATTGTCGCATCCACTAAAATGCAAAGATCCAGGCGGGATACTAACGAAAGTCTGGTGGAAAACGAGAGGAACTGACCAGGCAGGATGCACAACTACAAAAGCGTGGATGGCAATATCGGAGAGGGGCGAAAAAACCCTTAAATATGATTTCGTTAGTCAACAAGCATATGCAAATGTGGAATGCCTATAAAGAAAGGTTTAGGGTTTGGAAATACAACTTAAAGAAGCATAAGGAACGATTAAACTCCCAGAGGAGACCCTAGAAGCGCCACAGGCCACCTTTGAGCACCAAAAGCGAACTATTAAGGTGCCAGACCGGTCATTGGAGATGGGTATGTAATAGTTATGCACAACGGAACAAACTTTTACAAAGGTTCCATCGCGATGCGAGAAGAATAGGGAACCAATTAATGAAACTTGGTGAATAGCTTGATGGGACTCAAGCTAAAGGGAGAAAGGAGCTATTGTCGCAAATCGGGACTTAGCAATATAGAATGTTTTACATGACTCACGATTTGTGAGATCATTTATAATTATATTTATGTTCAATTTATGTTGATGGTTTTATGACTCACGATAGTGAGGTCATATGATGTTATGAGTTACGCGCCTTATTGCAAGTATGAGCCAGGGGTTTCACTCATGTGACGCAATTAGCGCACGTGACCTGTTATAGCCAGTGTATACTATGGGAATTGTATAGTATTACTCTAGCTATGAGTCATAGGATGTTTGTGATACTATTACTCACACAGAACTCATATTAAGTAGGTGACTCATAGTAAAGGCAAATGGGTTAGCGTTGTGGGGAGAGCACCTATATAAGGAGGGTCACAGACATGGATAGCTAGCCACGCTTCGCTTCTGCTATTTTCCTGACCCTACATTTTGCACCACCACGTCAAAAGTGTACTAGGTTCCCACGATCCTATCCACACCTCTTCTCGCTTAGGTCCTTGCGTACCCTAAGCCTTGTCATGGCGCAAGCCGGTCCTCCTTCTCCCCCTCTTTTCGCCTGTGCCGCTGCACCACCCTAAGCCACTGCTTCCACAGGGAATGTCCCCCCCCACCTCAGGTTCCTCGCCTCCTTTCTTTACGAAACCAAGGAAGTTATCAACTTCTCCTCCGCTCAGGTCCCTGCCCTCTCTCCCTCTGGCCTCGAAGACCTCTCCACTGAAGAGATTAACTTGATCCAACTGCGGGGTGGCGCCCTTCGTTCAATTTCAGCCCTTGGTGCCCAGCTCGACTCCCTCTCTTCCGCTGTTGCCCTCCTAAGTGCCGGCTTACCCATCTCAACCTCAACATCGGACACTGCACCCATCAGCCTGGCCTCAATCCATTCCGAGCTTCGTGACCTGGCCCACCGTGTCACTATCGCCCCTCCTTCCACCACCACCGGTCCTCCTGCCATCCCTCCTCGCCCTGGCACGACCCCGAGGCGTACAGCGCCCCCATCGGCCCTTCCTCCCCCACTCCTGCCCCTGCCACTGAAGGCACCCCCATAGTTATCCCTGGTTTCTCAGGCGATCAATTCCGCGACTGTGATACTTCCACCCCCTCTTATGCCCAAATCCTGGTAGGCAGAAGGAATAGGAGAAAGTCTTCAACTAGCGCTCCCTCTGTGGCTAAGGTTGCGGCAGCAGCTGCCAACCAGGCTACCTCTGCTTCCCCCAGTCCTGGCTCCTCCTCCTCTCCTCAGTCACAAACACCACCCTCTCCACCCCCTCTCACCAATGCAGCTCGCAGGTTTTTCGCCCCCCTTTCCTCACCAGCCCTCCGTCCTGATGAAGCGGTCAACTCCGGCCTTCTTCCAGATATGGCAGTCTCGGTACTGGTTGATGCTAACTCTGCCCTTCCTCCTGGTTTAAAGGCCTCGGTCAACGACCGAGGTTCGGTCTCCCTTACTACCCTTGATGGCCAAGTTACTGCACTGTCTTCCGCCCCATACTTTGAGGCCCTGACCACGCGCCTCAACCAGTCATTTCCAGTCTGGGACAACCCCTGGTTTCCCTCCCGCCCGGCTCCTACAGCTGTTCAGATTGGGATCAACTCTGTTCCCTCCACCTGCCTCCCCGAGAATGATGACGACCTCATCTCCCGCCTCACAACATCAATCCTCAATTCCACAGTGGTCCCCATCCTCTCCGCTAGGTTCCTCAACTGGGACCCGGCCTCCTGCCACAAGTACTCTTGCTCGCTAGTCATAACCACCGCTCCTGTGCACGCCTTCTCCCTCCTACCTTATATTCCTCTTTTTTCAGACAATAGTCGGTCTGAAAGGACCTTCTCTTCCTCTCCCTACAAACTGTGCCACAACTGCTGGGCCTTTGGCCATGTGCCCCCCCGATGCAAAACAACTCCCCCAGTATGCCTCATCTGCTCCCTCCACCACAGTAAAGCCGATCATTATGCTCCAATCCCTCCTGCCTCAAACAGGGCAACATCAAAGCTGTTCTCAGCTGTTGCCTGACCTCCCCCCTACACTGCCCAAACTGCGATGGGGATCACTCAGCCTGCGACCGGGAATACCCCTCGAGGCCTCTTCCTCCCCCACCTGCTCTGGCTTCCGCCCATCCCACCACAGATGATGATGTAATGGACGTCTTGCCAGACCTCCCCCCTGGCTCTACCACAGTCTCACGCCCCTCCAAGCCCCCTCCGGGCCCCTTGGGTCCTGCTGTGACCTAACCACTCCCTGGCCCATGAGGCCCACACAGTCCGCCTCTGGCATATCCAGGTCCTCCTCCCGGCACGGTGCCCCATCCACCCACGTGGTGCCCAGCCCCTATCCTGCCCCCCGTGATCCTATGGGCTCTACCCAGTAATGGATTACACAACCAAGTCTTCCACACATAAGGTCCCTAGGACCTCGTCCCCTCTCTCCCTGGCTCAACACAACGGCCTGGGTAGAAGGGATATTTTTTGTTCCTTTTTTAATTCTTTAGTTAACCTTTCCTTTCCTGTTTCCCTGGTTTGCTTTCAGGATACCCCAGTTTTTGGAGGTCATGTTCCCACCTTGGCTGGTTAAAAAGTCCTTTTCTCCCCCTTGTTTTTCCCCTAAAAAGCCACGAGTGGCCTGTTAAGTTTCCTCTGCCTTACTCTCCATGAGCGTCATACTACGTGTATTTTCTGGGAGGTCTGACACCATGGGCCTTGATTTATACCCCATAGACAAACTGTTTAGGTTTTCCTATCCATGCCTGCGGGTTCTGAACTCACATTCCCTCCCCGGCAGGGCCACCTCCTCACACACTATCTCACCTGTGCAGTTGCTTCCCCTGGATGGATTTCCTGATTTCTCTTTGGGTGATTTCAACGTCCACCACCCCTCCTGTGACCTGCTCCGGACCCACTCTCCCACAGAGTTAGCAGTTTCTTTTCCCTACTTCTCAAGAGCGGCCAACCTTGGCTACCAACTCTTAAATACCCCTGGGGTCTACACTGGCTTCCCTCTGGGCGGCGGAGGCAGACCCTCTGTTTTAGACCTTTCCTTTGTCCCTCCTGGATTATTTCCTTTTTTCTCCTCATGGAGTACTCCCCTCCACTCAACTGGATCAGACCATGTCCCCATTGTAATCTCCTTTAGGCATCCTAAAGACTCATAACCACCTTCCCGCCCCAATAGGGCCTTGACTGACTAGGCTACCCTCTCGCCTCTACTTGAGGAGCTGATAGTCCCTGAAGCCCCCAGCCTCACAACCGCTGCTGCCCTTTCTGCATGGTTCGACAGCAATTTTGGTCGTGTTCTTTCCTTGCTCTGCAAACACACCCCCCTCTTGCGCCCGTCCCGCAGGGCCAAACCCTGGTGGTCACCCCTCCTCTCTAATCTTTGGGAGGAATACCACTGTACTGCCCGCAAGGCTCGCTCCACCCGCTCCCCTAGTGATATCTCTGGCGACTGACTTGCCCGCATTGCCTACATCAAGGCCATAAAGAGGGCAAAGAAGGCACACAGGACCTCACCCCTCCTAAACACGAGCCCCTCTTCCCTCTGGGCCACCAAGCGGCTAGCCCTAGGTTCTCCGACAACTCATTTCCCCACCCTCCCAGGGAATAACACTCCTGAGTCTATCAACAATCCTCTGCTCAACCACTTTTTCCCTCCTCGTCCCTTGCCCAGCGCCCCCTCTATCCTCCGCCCCTACTCCGATGCCACTGAGTTGTCCTCAGATGAGATGTCTGCCGCCCCCTGGGCCTCATCCTCCACCTCAGTGCCGGGTCCTGCTACCGTCCCCTATGGGGTATGGAAGATGGTCCATCGTACCCCCCTTCCTTACTTGGTTCGCACCTCTCCCCTCTTCTCCACCACGGATTCCACCCCACCTCCCTCAAAAAGGCCAATAGAGTGGTCCTGGGGAAGCCTGGCAAACCATCCTATAACACTCAGCCTCCTTTAGAGTCATCATCCTCCTCGAGACAATCTCAAAGGTCTGGGAGAGCATCGTCTCTTCCCGTCTCGTCCTCGTTGCCAGGGCCTGTGGGCTTCTCAGCCCCAACCAATATGGCTCCCTTGCCGGCCTTGACTCCTTTGAAGCCGTCACCACCCTCGCACATACAGTCCGCAACCTGCACATCCCCGCCCTCCGCGTCTCCACCCTCCTCCTTGATATCAAATGGGGTTTTGACTATGTGGATCCTGAATTTCTCTCCTCTGTACTCAGGAAAAAAGGAGTCAATCACTACCTTATCTCCTGGGTCAGGTTCTTCCTTACTCGCCGCACCTGTCATCTGCTCTTCAAGGGCTTACCTGGAATCTTTTCTTCCGTTTCTGTTGGCACCCCTCAGGGGTCTCCTGTATCCCCCTTGCTTTTTGTTATTTATATTTCCTCCCTTCATCCCCCTCATTCTATGGGCCTTATACTTTCCTATGTCGATGATTTTGCTTTGACTGTATCATCACCTTCCTATCACCGCAATGTTCAGCTGCTGCAGGTAGCCGTTTCCAGGATCAAACATCGCGGAGCAGCACGTAAAGTTCCATTTTCCGTTCCCAAGACGGATATCATTCAGTAGCGCACCAAGACTCAACGGGGCTCCCCTTGCATCATCCCCATACACTTGGATGGATAGGTCTTCTATCCCTCCAGCTCCCTCAGGTGGCTGGGCTACTGGCTCACCCTAACTCTTTCCACATCAACTCACTTCTCCAAACGGCTGGCCCTCGTCCAAGGCGCCTTCGCCACTATTCGCAGGCTTTCCCCACTGGGGGCTGGCCTCTCCCCACACCTGTGCCACCGCCTGGCTGTTTGCCTCCTCCTCCCCATCCTCACCTATGGGGCTGACCTCTTTGTACCCTCCCGCGGAATGCTAAGGCACACGGACGTCTTGTGATACCAGATCCAGAGATGTGTTACCAATTGCTTTCGCTCGACCAGACTCTTGGTCCTCTCCCTTGAGAGCTGCCTCGTTCCTATCACCCTCCTGTGCGCCCACCGCCGTAGACTTGCTGCGCTCAGGCTAATATGCGCCCCTCCCACCATCAACCCGGCCGCACGGCGGCTCCCCCAGGACTTTTCCTCCCTCCTGCAGTCCCACGCTCAAGACTAATGGCGCCACCTTACACGACGCCTCCCGCCCAACGTTAACCCTCTCCATTGGAAATGTGATACCCCATGCCCTCCTGTCCACACCCACCTCCCAGTGTACGCGATGGCCTACCTCATCCTCCCCATTCTAGGATCCTTGTCCTTCGCCCCCCTACCATGTGCTGATCTCGCACCCCTCTTTCCTCCCCTCCCAGCATTACTAGCTATGTGCGCCGTCTAATGTGGCCTTAGGAGGCAGGCCCACCAGACCCTTATCAACCACTGCTGGGAGGCCTCCCCTCCCCCTTCCGACTACCGCTACAGACCGTCCCTGTCCCACATCCTTTCATGGGCCTGGGAGGCTTCTAGGCTGGCCGCATTCACCAAATGCGTGCCCATAAGAGCTACCTGACTCTTCACACCTCCTGGGCCGCCGAAGGGGAGCCCACCCTCAGTCCACGATGCTGTGACTTCGACGAGGACTTCCAGCATGCTATACTCTCTGGCACGGCCACCGCTGATAGCCGCAGACACCACCTCAAAGGCCTCAAGGGGATAAGCGTGGACGACGCACTCTGGTCCTCTATCCCGCTTCTCCTCAACCTCGTCGCCTATCTACAGGAGACGCAGGTTGGATTCCCTCCCGACATGCTGCTATCCCCTCCCTCATCTCCGCCTCCTTTGGTTGCCCCTACCCCCCTAGGTTCCCCTGCCCGCCCCCTTTTTTTGTCCCTAAGTTCTTCAAAAAACTTTTGACCCTTCCTTACCTGATGGCTTGGTTTCAGTATGTCTCCTTTCCTGGATTTCCCTGACTTAAGTTTAGCGTACCAGGTGTATAGACAGTTACCTGTCCAGTTGGAGCTTTATGTGCCTTTGGTTTCCTTTGTATTTGGTTTTTGGAATAAAGGTTTTGTTTTTGCCATAGCTAGCGCTGCACGCAAGTTCTTGTACCGTTTTTTTACTTTTTTTTTTTATCCTGTAGTTATTGTTAAGGTACAAAACCGTGCGTGAAGCTTGCGCTATGGCATACAAAAAACCTTAATATCAAATGCAATTACAAAGGAAAAAACAAAATTCAAACAAAGCAATTGCCTCCACCAATCGGGAAAATACAATCCCAAGCACCCTAAGGTGACTAACAAAAAAATAAAGAAATCCCAAACAACTACCAAGAAAGCCAAAGTAAACCCTAGTAAACCCAATAGAAATCAAGGAAAGTCAGTGAGGCGCCTGCAGGCAACAGTAGAAACCCAAGGTCCATGAGGCAGCGGACAGGAAACCACAAGTCACCAAGAAAGTAAAGATGCAGTAGGGTGCAAGCCAGGGTAAAGAAACGTACAGGTCAGAACACATATTATCCTGACACAGTTAGGTAACAACTATGTCCTCCCCAGACACGCTGCCAGTAGCCACGACTCTGCGTGGACCGGAGGGACAAAGGGGAGAGTGGGAGTCATGATGGCCATCACAGTTGATACACAGGAGAGTAGTGTGACTACAGGGACGGCCGTGGATGCGACAAGTTGCTGTGGGGCAGGCGTGATCCCCTGTGGAGTGGGTGAGCGTGCACCACCTACAGGAGGCAGGATGGGGCCACTTGGTGCTGTGGTGTCCAAACGAGTGACAATTGGAACACTGGGTGAAGATGTTGAAACACAAGCGGCGCTCAGTTCTAAAGGTGGTGGAGAAGGCTGCCAGGTGTTTGGAGACAAAGTCTGGGGCTCTGGGGCCAGTGATGGAGATGACAGCAGTGGAGGCATCTTTGCCTTCGCGATTGTTGTCTGTAGTGAGCCATCTGGGTAGCTCAGTGAGAGCAAGGCCAGTATTAAAGGTATTAAGCTCTGAGGCAATAGTGTCCAGAGACTTAGAGGTAGGGAGGCCATACACCAAGAGGTGTGTAGCGGGAGTGTGCAAATGGACAGTAGTGGTACCTGGGATCAAGGGTAGGAAGAAGGAGATCCTGCTATTCAGAGTTGTGGCTATGACTGAATCCATAGTAGTAAGGGTGACGTTGCCATTTCAGAGGGTGACAGTTTGAATCATGGTACTGGAAAGAGCTTTTTTGATGGTATCTCTAAGCTCTACTGCTGTGGAGGTGAGGGGAGAACCATCCCGCTTAATGATAAGACGTCTCTCTCTGGTGGTAATGCCCTTCTTAGCAGGAGGGGCTTTTGGTGCTGGTGGGGCCTTTGCCATAGCTGGTGTGGGCTTAGGGACGGTAGGGGTCCTTCTTCTCCCCTTCTTCACCACTATCGCCCAAGTAGGTGCACCAGCAGTAAGAAGGGTAGG
>QFET01003710.1:0-19412 GCA_003316355.1 Tuber calosporum
CCCTGCCTCCTCCGTGGCCCCTCTCCTTCATTCTTTCTCTCCACCTCGGCCGCTTTAGCTTATATTTTCATTGGCTTGGGTCTGCCTGGGTGTTTGTGGTTGTGCTTCCTTTTGTGTTACAAGTTGGCCCTCGGGTCTTGGTTTGTTTCATTTACTTTTTGATTAACCGTATGTGGTGACGTGTCTTATGCAAGGCATTACTAGGAGCTTTGGGGGTGTTCTTTCCTTTGTTTGTTCGTTTTGGATTTAATGTTTTCTTTACGCCATATCTTATGATGCATGTGAGTTCTTGTACCTTAACAAGCAATACATGATATAAAAATAAAAATAAAAATAAAAATAAAAAAACATAGATAGCTAGCTCTTCACGCAACCACCTAGGTTACTTCCTATGTTATACTTTTACTATTAGTTCAAGCGATACTGAATTCTTATTACGACCATCCGTTTATATCACCGACCGAAAGGTGATTTGAGGAACGTATCGCTAAGGAGCAGTCGCAAGGGCTAGGAGTGAGAGGACTCCGCGTTCCCAAGGCGACATAAGGCTACGAGACCCGACGAGCGGTACGTATCGTTACCTGTTGCAGTTGAAGGAGATATTGTGCCTTGTCCAGCAGACTAGGGATAGGTTTGTAACATTTGGTTGCGTCTTTTGCGAAACTTAAAGAATACAAAACGGATTTACCTACAGATACAGAAGTACCAGACTTCAACGATCCACAGACTTTCTTAGGACTACAAGGAGAACTCAGACAAGCCTTAAGCCAGATATCGCGAGAAGGATCCCCTAGACCTCCAAGCCCGGTCATGCCGGAAGCAAGATCCAGATCAGGGTCAGTAAGCTCAGGAGCATCCCCAATACACAGAATGTCAGGGGTAGCTGGGCCAGCGGATACGATAACTCTCACGAGGGAACAACTACAAGAGTGGATCAGAACGTTGCAGGAAAATCGACAGGAACAGACTGTGCGGAGGCCAAAAATCAAAACCCCATACACATTTACAGGAGACCATAACAAACTGTGAGCATGGCGAGTCCAACTTGCAATGTACTAAACAGCACTAGGATGGGTAGAAAATGAAGACGGATTAAAAGTGGACTTCGCCAAATCCCTATTGAGGGAATCAGCTGGCAAATGGATTACTCCATATGTGAAAGGAAAGACTCCAGCTAGATGGAATAACTTGGTAGAATTTCAAGCCACTCTACGCATCCAATTCGGCGACGTGGATGCTAGGGAAACGGCAAGAAATAAAATCGAGAAAATCAAGCAAGGGTGCCGGAATGTGACTGATTTCTGGAACGAGTTACGACCATTGGCAACAGAGGCACAATACGACAAAGCAACATTGGGAAGGGCCTTCCTGAGAGGCTTACACAAAGTAATTCAGAACGCATGGGCCATGAGGGCTCAAGACTTCACGACGACAGAGGAAATGGCGGTATGGGCTATTAATCAGGAAAACCATTTGGACGTTATCAAACATGTGCAAGGAAGGTCAAAAACCAAAACATACGACAATGCCAGAAACTACGACGGCACCTTCAAGACCCAACGACTACAGGAGTCGCGAGGGGACCCAATGGACCTATATGCGACTAGGCGAAGACAAGCTCTTAAGATATCAAAGACCGAATATTGGAGGAGAAGAAACAACAATCTGTGTATGGCATGTGCAAAGCCAGGACACATGATGAGAAACTGCACCAACCCAAAAGATAAGAAAGAATACCCAGCGAGGACAGTCAGTAGGGTTCAGAACCCACGATGGAAACAAAGAACAGCAATCTGCGAAATGGATCTCGAAAGTGAAAAAACGAGGAGGAAAAAGACGACGGTCCCCAGTAAGCGATGGTCTGAGGGACAAGGGGAAAAAGAAACCCATCGAGATACGAAACTTCTACGCGGCACTAAACAACACGGAATCACTGGAACACCAAAACGATCAGGTAATGGTAAAAATGCGACTACATGGCAGAGACAAGATTATCAGCATCAACGGAATGATCTACTCAGGTGCGACTGAGGACTTTATTGATAAAGAGGTATGCGAAAAGTACGGCATTCCTATGGCAAAGGCCTAACAACAACGAGAAATTTACCTGGCGGACGGCAAACTCAGCGCGATGGGTCCTGTAACCCATACGACGACAGTACCTATGGACATCGGTAGCCATAGGGAAATGATTACCTTCCAAGTAGCAAATTTACAAAAGCATAAGGCAGTTCTTGGAATGCCATGGTTGAATGAACATAGCCCTGCACTTCAGTGGGGAAAGGGGACCATCACGTTTGATAGTGAGAGATGGACGACCTGGTGTTTAAAACAGTCACCGAGGGTCTTTACAGTCTCAGAAGCGGAAGCCTTGGAGGAGAACTTAGATATGAAGTTCTCAACGGTTCAAGCAAAAACTGAAAAACACATTCTAGTCAAGAGGTTGACTAATGAGGCAACGATGCCTACGAGAGGCTCACTGAGGGCGGCAGGACATAACCTGTATGCTAGCGAATGAGTAACCATACGAGCCAAAGGGCAAGAAGTCATCCGAACCGGAATAGCCATCGGGTTACCACAGCACACCTATAGGTGCATTGCACCACGAAGCGGGTTAGCAGTCAAGAACAGGCTGACCACCAATGCAGGTGTAATAGATGCGGATTATACAGGTGAACTGAAGGTAGTAATGGTGAACCTCGGGGACGAATACTACACAGTCAACTCCGGTGACAGGATAGCACAACTGATATGCGAAAGATACCTGGACGGGGAATACAAGGAAGTCGAAGTACTTGAAAAGACTGAACGAGAAGACAAAGGATTCGGAAGTACGGACCATAAAAGAGACCGGGACAGAAACGAATCAGAGAGTACCCAGGAAGAAACAGAGAAGGACCAGAAACGAATAGAGATCTGCGAGATCTCGGCTCAAGCCTTTGGGTAGAACTACAGAAGAGGATAGATCACGGGCATTCTCAAGTAGAACCAGGAGAACGGCCAGTGCGATTTGAATGCCATAAATGTCAGTACCGAACTGGCTATTAAGGCCCAATAGTACCAAGGGAAGGAACCCTTGGAACAGATGATACTACAGGTATATCACCAATACCTGGATCTCTTCGTGGAAAAAGAAAAGACCACGTTACCGCCTTACAGAAGAGGAGTGGACCATGAGATTAACCTAGAAAAAGGAAAGACAATCCCAGCAAAGAGGTTATATCCACTAGGAACAGCGGAACTGGAAGAATTGAGAAGCTATTTGAAACAGAATCTGGAAAGAGGATGGATACAAGACTCCTTCGCGGAAAAAGGAGCACCCATCCTTTTCGTCAAAAAGAAAGACAGAAAATTACAACTATGCGTGGATTACCGAGGACTTAATGAAGTCACAAAAAAGGATCGGTACCCACTACCACTAATCGGGAAAGCTTTGGATAGGCAAAACAGTACCCAATACTTTACAAAGCTTGATATTAAGGATGCATACTACAATGTGCGAATCAAGATAGGAGACGAGTGGAAAACTACATTCGAGACACGATATGGAACTTACGAATACTTGGTAATGCCATTCCGCTTAACCAATGCACCGGCAACATTCCAGAGATGGATCAATCAAACGTTACACCGTTTCTTGGACATATGCTGCATAGTATATTTGGATGATGTAATGGTGTACTCAGAAACAATGGAACAGCTCCAGATATATGTGGGAAAGATCCTGGAATCGATTGGAAAATCCGGAATGAGAATCAAGCCAACGAAGTGTGAATTCCACCAGACAGAGGTGGAATACTTAGGATTTATTATTGACCAAGAAGGAGTCCAGATGGATCCTATCAAGACGGCAGCCATATGGGAATGGGCAATTCCGAAGAACAAAACCGATATCCAAAGATTCATGGGATTCTGCAACTTTTACCGAAGATTCATTGAGGGGTTTAGCAGGACAGCAAAACCTCTATACAATCTGACAAAGAAAAATGCAAAATGGAAGTGGGGTACAGCGGAAAGCGAGGCGTTCGATATGAAGAGACAAAAATTAGCTTCAGCACCCGTACTGACCCATTACAATCTGGAAAGACCGATCATGATTGAAACAGATGAATCGAAGTATGTCTGTTCGGGAATTATATCGCAACAGTGCTAAGACGAGAAATGGCGACCCATGGCATTCCGATCAAAAACAATGACTAATGCGGAATGCAACTACGATATTCACGACAAAGAACTATTGGCCATAGTACAGGCACTCTAGGAATGGAGAAGATATGTGTTGGGAAGCCATCACAAGACAAGGATCCTCACTGACCATAAGAACTTGGTTCCTTTCATGACAACAAAAGATCTTAATGAAAGACAGATCTGGTGGATCGAGATGTTAAGCCAATCCAATATACGGATCGAATATAGGCCAGGAAAGGAAAGCGGCATGCCAGACGCATTGACAAGGAGAAGTCAAGATGCGCCAGAATAAGGTGACGACCGGATCAAACAGAAACAAAAGATCCTATTACCACAAGAAAGATACTACGAGGAGATAAGGATACAGGAAATGGATACGATTAGGTTTCCCGGAGAAGGAATGAGAAATCTTAAGGAACAGAGTGGGAGGGACCCTTACATACAAGAGATAAGGAAAGTATTGGAACAAGGAACAATAGAAATGAAGGATGTAGCCCTGGGGCTATGTCAAGGGAAGGATGACTGCCTATGGTACCAGAACAAGATTTGGATACCAGCAGAGGAAAGGATGAGGACGGAACTTATCAGAAAAAATCACGACATTCTACAACCAGGACATGGAGGGACAGCGAAGACCACGGAACTCGTCAGCCGCAGTTATTACTGGCCTGGAATGCAAGAAACGATCAAGAGATATGTCAAGAACTGCGACATTAGTCAAAGGACGAAATCATCCAGACATGCTCTGTATGGTCAAATACAATCAAACGAAGCACCAGATAAGCCATGGAAGTCGATATCTATGGATTTTATCACGGATTTACCAGAATCGGATGGCTACCATGCTATCTTGGAAGTCATCGACAGACTAACAAAAATGAGTCACTTTATTGCCCGTCGGAAGGATATGACATCAAAACAATTCGCGCAAACCTTTGCAAAAGAAATCTTTTGGTTACATGGATTGCCGCATAATATCATTACTGATAGGGGAACACTGTTCACCTCTGACCTATGGAAGGAGACGGCCCAGAGGTTGGGAATCGAAAGGAAACTAAGCACAGCTTACCACCCGCAAACGGATGGACAGACTGAGAGAACCAATGCCATCCTGGAACAATACCTGAGAGCATACGTCAACTATCAACAGGATAATTGGAACGAACTATTACCTTTCGCAGAATTTGCATACAATAACGGACAACAAGAAACAATTAAGACAACACCCTTCTTTGCAAACTACGGACAACACCCAAAACATGATGCAAGTGGTCATCTGATACCGGATCGGAAGATACCAGCGAACGAATTGAACCAATGGCACGATACCATACGCGAGGAAATGGTGACTGCACAACTTCGACAGAAAGAAAATTACGATCAACACAGAAAACCCGATCCGAATTTAAAATCAGGAGATATAGTATGGTTCTTAACAAGGAATATAAGGACTACAAGACCATGCGAGAAAGTCGATTATAGAAAGATGGGGCCCTTCAAGATCTTGGCAAGAGTGGGGATCAGTGCATATAAGCTGGACTTTCCCCCATCGTTGAGAATACACAACACCATCCACATCTCACTTCTCGAACCCTACCAAGACTAAATATTCCCATCACAGATCCAGTCACCACCACCACCAATCGAAATCGAAGGCGAAAGAGAATACGAACTTGAAGTAATAGTCGATTCACGACTTCATTACGGAAGACTCCAATATCGCGCAAAGTGGACAGGATATTCTCCTGATCACGATAAAGTTTGGTACCCAGCAGAAAACTTCGAACACGCAGAAAATGCAATCAAACACTTCCACGAACGATACCCAGATAAACCAAGGCTGGGAAGAAATCTAACATAGAAACAACTAACGACGGTTGGGGAGACTCAATGCGAGAAATCACACCAACTAGCCCAGGCTATGCGACGGTAGAGGACCGGCAAAGGGCATCAGAACACAATGCGATGAGCTGGACGGCATGCTATGACGAGCATTGCAACCTCCATAGAGGAGACAAGGAAGGGGCCAGTTACTGGCCAAAACAACCACATGCAGAAACGAGATGGGAGGAGTGCTACCGAAATAATTGTCGAGCCCACCGGGATGCGAAGATCCGGGCGGGATACTACCCCATGGCGTGGGGTAAAAGAGAAGAAGTGAGCAGGAAGGATGCTCAGCGTACGGAAGCCAGGAGGGGAAGGTTGGAGAGGGGCGAGGAAACCCGAAACGATGATACAGGAAGCCAACACATGCAGGTAAATATTGAATCCATCTAAAGAAAAATTTCGGGTTTGGAAATACAACTGGATGAAGCCCAAGGAATGATCAGACTCCAGGAGGAGACCCTCGAAGCGCAACAAGCCACCATTGCGCACCAAAAACGAACTATTGAGGTGGCAGACCTGACATTGGTGATGGTCAGGAAACAGTTACGCACAACGGAACAAATTTTAAGGAAGTTCCGTCGCGACGCGAGAAGATTTGGGAACCAAGTGATGAACCTTGATGAATAGCTTGATGGGACTCAAGCTGAGGAGAGAGAGGAGCTATTGTCACAAATCGTGACGTAGCAATATAGAATATTTCACATGACTCACGATTGGTGAGATCATTTACGATTATGATGTTTGATTTGATTTATGTTTATGGTTTCATGACTCACGATTGTGAGGTCATATGATGTTATGACTTTTGCACCTGACTACAAGTATGAGTCAGTGGTTTCACGCATGTGACGCGATTAGCGCACATGAACTTTTATGGAAATTGGATACTATGGGGATTGTATACTATGACTCAAGTTGTGAGTCATAGGATGTTTGTTATACTATGACTCACACGGCAGTCATAGTAAACAGGTGACTCATAGTAAAGTCAGCAGGGTTAGGGTTGTGGGAAGAGCGCCTATATAAGGAGGGTCACGGACATAGATAGCTAGCTCTGCATGCAACCACCTAAGTTACTTCCTATATTATACTTTTACTATTAGTTCAATCGATACTCTATTCATATTACGACCATCCGTATATATCACCAACCGAAAGGTGATTTGAGGAATGTATCGCTAAGGAGCAGTCGCAAGGGCTAGGAGTGAGAGGACTCAGCGTTCCCAAGGCGACATAAGGCTACGAGACCCGACGAGCGGTAAGAACAGTGGTACGTATCGTTACCTGTTGCAGTTGAAGGAGATAGTGTGCCTTGTCCGGCAGACTAGGGATAGGTTTGTAACACCTACTGGATTTGTATACTAGTAGTGATCTCTTGTTCTTTCCTGTTTGGATTCCATTACTTGTTTTGTTAGCTCTATCCTGTCGCTTTTAACCCTATGTTTTCGGAATATGGTTACCTTGTTATGCTTCCTCTGTTAGCATGTTGTTGGACAGGATGTTTGCACTTTTTGTTTAGTTTTCCTAGCTACAATCTTTGGTATTTAAAGAGCCTGCAGTCCCTTAAGGATTCGGACTCTCATGCCTCACAGGACTATCATCCTTAACACTACCAGCTGAACGGTCACTCTATCAGCTCCATACCCTTTACCTTGCCTATTGAAGACCTATCCATCGACGCTTCTCCCCCTATCCTAATAGTATCTTTAGAGTCCTATTGGGATTCTCGAGATACTTGGGAGTAGGTTACAGTTACACTACCATAGTTAAACGAATCAGAGGTGTTAAATACTCACAAAAAAAAACTCTGAAAACCTCATAATGCAAAATGACCAATGTACAAATAGGCATTATCCTTGCAATTTTTCTACAATTTGGGCAGCATTGCACCTGTAGCTTCTCTTGTTGGTCAGCCCTAATTCTCTATTAAGAGCATTCTTGTACTGACAAGTGAGATTATCTAGGTGGATAATATTCCTTACCCCATGTGCACTCCACTTTTGAGCCAAGAACCATGTCACATAATCATCCAGGCTGTCAAAAAATATTACCAATGATCAGAGCTGATTTCTCTGATAAATATTCACTATGATCTTTATGTGCTACTGGTAACTGCCACACCTGAGTTATAAACTATGTTTGCTTAATGATAATATTTGTTAAAGTGGACAGTCTTCTCAAAGAGGCAAATATGAAGAAATAGATAGCCAAATTCAGACCTCAGCTCAAGCCTAAGCTAGTTACCAAAAGTGTCAATAAGGCACTTGCATAGTAGGATTGGACGAGAGAGAATTTTGAAGAGGTTATCTGAAGTGAGAAATGTAATATGGAGAAACCTAAGGATTGTAGCGAGTACTGGGTATTTAGAGAGCATAGAGAAAAATCTTTGAATTATTATGTTTATCCAAAGGAAAAGAATAAGGAAATATGCTGAATTGTCTTGTAATGCTTTGGGGGTTGGAATAAGGAACATTTAGTTCCTATTACTCTAGGTAATATTATCAAAACCAGGTATACTAGACTTTTGAGAAGGCACTTGATACCAGTTATTCACAAAATGTTGGCCTGTGGCATCCATAATTTTCTTTGCCAGCAAGAGAATACCCCTGTTCACAAAGCCTAGAGGTTTATAGATTTGGTAGAGTCCAATAATATTAATTCAATTGGGCATCCTCCTTATTCCTCTGATATAAATCCTATTGAGTATATATATGTAACAGAATCCTACTATAATCCAACTATTACAACAGACCAGATGTGGCCTATTACTTATTTGGGTTGATATTAGATAAGTACTTCCCTTTAGTTGTCCTTTCCCACTTGGTTATGACTTCCTAACTAGTTACTTCTTCCTTGTTTCACTTATCACTACTCCCTCCTTGTTTTTACAGATTTGGGTATTACTATCCTCCTGCTATTCCTACTGGATTAGTATAGTATTGATGATGGCTTGTCTCTACTAGTTTGGATATCATTACTTCTTTTATTAGCTCCATTCTGTTGCTTTCAACACTCTGATTTTGGATTTTAGGTTACCTTGTTATGCTGCCTCGCTTGGCAGGTTTGATGGGCAGGATGTTTGTATTTTTGTTAAGTTTTCCTAGCTACAATCTTTTGTATTTAAAGCGCCAGCAATCCTTTAACAATTTGGGCTCTAAACCCTTTAGGTACTATCATCTTTACTACTACAAGTTGAACATTCACTCTATCAGTTCCATACTGTTTACCTTGTTTACTGAAGACCTATCTAACGATGCTTCTCCCCCTATCCTAATAGTATCCTCAAAGTCCCTTTGGGATTCTCAAGATATTTGGGAGTAAGTTACAGTATCAGTGGAACTTAAGAAAAGGTTGTATTAGTAGTACCCTAGAATTTGAAATACACCAAGAGGAAAACAGGCTGTTAAGAAGAGGCTAGTTCAGGTGCTTCCTCTGATTTGGATGACAATTCCTGATGAGTTCTTTGAAAAGCTTTGGAAATCAATGCCTAATAGGGTGGCTGCAGTTTTAGAAGCAAGGGAAGGGTATACCAAATATTAGCTCTTAGTTTTAACCTTTCTTATTATTAAATTATTTAACTTTATATTTATTCTCTTATTATCTACACTGGTTGATCATTGCTCTTTAATTGTTGATGGTTGAGGGTTGATTATGAATGGGCGATCGCTGATTGTTGAGCACCTGTTGATCGTTGAGCACCCAGGGTTGCAACACCTACGGAAATTGCGCAACCGCAATTAAACATGTCTCAGATCACGAACACTTCTGTCGAGTGACTTTATGTTACTGGACAAATATTGCAAGCGACAAATGCTCGAGTACTAGAATCTAATTTGCAAGGCTGATAACCGACATTTGCACTCAACCCTTCGATGCAGTTGAGCATGTTCTAGGTATGGGCCCAGGACTGTTCTGTGGCTAAACGAATAGGTGGCAGGGGAGGTGAGTATCTTAGAGCTACTGGTATCCTGATTGGATGGGCGCATACTTGTGCAACACTGAGCCTTACTTGTACAAGTTGGCCCCTCTTTCCTCCTTTGAACTCCTAGAGAGTCAATTCCATTGAAATTGGCCTTTCTCTATCTCTCCCGAAAAGCGGAATTCACACCAAATAGCCTATAGCGCAGATGTCATCCGGGTACCAGCAAGTCGGCAGTATTACCAACTCGCTCAACGTGAATAGCAACAATACTGTCAACTTCATTTCCGGAAAGGACGAGCTGAGTCAAATCCTGGTGTGGCTATCGCCACTCGAACCACAGCAGCGGCACCACGATGTGCGAATTGACCGACTCGATGGTGTGGGAAACTGGGCACTACAAACCAACGAATTCAGAAAATGGAGTGATAAGGAAGCTGGCTGCGTTGAGCAAGTGTTGTTCTGTTACGGGAATCCAGGGGTAGGGAAAACATATCTCAGGTAGGAAGGCCTCTCGTCTCGAGAAAGGCAATGCGGATGTCACTGAAGATCAGCGAATAATAGCTCTCTGGTGATTGATAAGCTATGCGATCAGGCTGAGGGAAGAGACACTGCTGTGGTGGGACTCTACTGTGATTTCCTTACCCAGCAGGAACAGTCCACCACAAGTATGCTGGGGGCCATCCTTAAACAACTTGTTAAGAGAGGAGAAATCCCGGAGCATATACGGGAGGCTTTTGACAAGGCCAAAACAGAGTTTGGCGGCCGAGGTCTCCGACTTCCCGATCTAGTGGAAATTCTGAAGAGGACTATTGCCTCGCTCCGGCGGGTATTTATATGCATTGACGCTTTGGATGAAACCGCTCCAAAGCACCGACGAGGGCTCCTCGAGTCGCTGCGAGAAATCGTTCGCGTGTCACCAAACACGCGAATTTTCCTTACCGGGAGGTCCCATATTGAGGACGAAATCGCCCAATGTTTTAGCATGGTGGTTAGAATACCTGTTTGCACTACCCAAGATGATATTAAGAGTTATCTGGAAATGAGGCTGGACAGTGACACTAATCCCAGCGCAATGGACAACGAATTAAGGGCGGAAATTATGAGAGTGATTCTGGCTAAGGTCTCAGAAATGTAAGCGAGAATCTTGGATATATTCCCAATATGAGTATGAGTTATTGTTTGCTGATGGTGATCTCTAGTTTCCTTCTCGTTTCTCTAAACATGGACGCAATCCTTGGCGAGATTACTCTCGCTCAGAGAAGGAAAAAGCTTGACGAGATGGCCAGAGGGGAGGGTCTGGGTGACGCTTATGCGGCAACATTATCGCGGATGAAGGCGCAACCGAGAAGCAAGTCGAAGCTTGGCATGGAAGTTCTCATCTGGGTATCACATTCGGAGCGGCCATTACATGTCGACGAGTTATGCCATTCCCTCGGGGTAGAGGAGGGGTCTCTTGACTTGAATATTTCGAATGTTCCGGCGATAGAAACACTGCTTGCATGCACTGTGGGGCTCGTCACGGTCGAGAAGTCCTCGTCTACCGTGCGGCTTGTTCACTACACCCTACAAGAGTATCTCTCCTCTAACCCCGACTTGTTCCTTAAGCCCCATTCGATGATTGCGGAGGTCTGTTTGACATACCTCAACTTTCGCTGCGTCACGAACTTTTCACCAACTCTTCGTTCGGTCCCACCGACGATCCCTTTTGCCGAATATGCTTCTTGCTACTGGGGCACACATGCTAGACGGGAAACTACTGCAAGTGTGAAATTGCTTGCATTAAAACTACTCGATAGATACGACAAGCATATTTCTTCAAATATTCTGTTATTGCATGGGATGGGCCACCATGACTGGCCTTTGGACCAGGAAGACAGCCCTCGAGGCTTCTCAGGGCTTCACGGTGCTGCATACATCGGATGTGAGGAGATAACCGTGGCTTTATTGAAGATGAACAAATGGGATGTACAGGCAACTGATTCCAATGGGAACACAGCAATCGCCTGGGCTGCTAGAAGGGGGAATTCGGAGGTAGTGAGGATGCTTCTAGAACAGAGTGGTGTCGATCCCGACCCAACTGACACCAAATGCGGCCGAACACCGCTTCTATGGGCTGCTGAGAGAGGGCACAAAGGGGTGGTGAGGCTGCTGTTAGAGCGGAGCGATGTCAATCCCAACGCAGCTGAGACCAATTACGGCCGAACACCAATTTCGCTGGCTGCCGAGAATGGGCGCGAGGAGGTAGTGAGGATGCTGCTAGAACGGAATGACACCAATCCCAACGCTGCTGACACCAAACGCGGCCGAACACCGCTTCTATGGGCTGCTGAGAGAGGGCACAAAGGGGTGGTGAGGATGCTGCTGAAACGTGAGGATGTCGATCCCAACGTCGAGGACACCAAATGTGGTAGAACACCGCTCTCGTGGGCTGCCGAGAGTGGGCATGAGGGGGTGGTAAGGATGCTGCTGGAACATGACGACGCCAATCCCAACATCGCGGACACCGAATACGGTAGAACACCGCTCTCGTGGGCTGCCGGGAATGGCGATACGGGGGTGGTAGGGGCGCTGCTTGGGCCGGACGACTGGGTTCCCGATATAGTCGACATCGGGCGCCACCTAACCCGTCTCCCGTTGCCTGATCACCAGCATAAGAGAATTGCAAAGCTGCCCAGGCGGCGGCCGGATTCTATTCCCTCTTGTGCAGCAGCCCTTGAGTCAATAGACCGCTTGTTCCCCGAATTTTGCAAGATACCTGAACCCACTTCCAAAAAGCCCCGCAAGTTTTGACATCCGCCACTTCTCCATCCGTGTACCCTCCTCTAAAACCTTACACTTTAGCTAGCACTCTCCCCAACCAGTTTTCAACGGCAACCTCATTTAAAGCCGTCACACCTCCCGCCAAGGGATCAAATATAAGCAACAAAATCCTGGGCCTGCCATAGATAGTTCTTTATATGTGGGTTGACAAGTTAGCGCAGATGTCAAACCTCTACACTGCTCGCTTGGAACGTCTCTTAGATTTCCCTAAATGACCCTATCTACTTTCGTATTTATCGTTATCGTATTGTTGGGCTTTCGTTCAACGAACCTTGTGCACGTATATAGCCAATTACAGCTTTTCTATACTCGCTCTACATATATACATTTTTGGTTTTCCTTCTGATTCACAAATCCATTGGGTTAACCTATTTCATGTCTATTAATTATTGACTTTATGGACTTTGGTTATTGTGTATCTTACACTGTAGCCATCTTTCAGTATAATTGGTGTAGGTTAAGGTTTCCTAGATATACCGTAAAAATTGGAATAATTGGACAGTGTACAATGTCGTTGGACTTCCCTCTCTCAGTAAGGTCAAGAATTATTATTTATTTATTTTTATTTTTTTATTTTTCTGTCTCGGAGGGTGTCGTAGCCATTACAAAAACCACCACCTCTCTGACTCCCATCCTCGAAACCACCAAAGAACCCAGTACCCTTTTCCAAAAAAAAAAAAAACACCATCAACCCAGAAGACATATCATATGGATCATACCGATAGCACCCAACCACTACGATACCACACTCGGAAGAAGACCACCTACCGAGTACTCTACCTCTCATCTACCCACCATAGCACAACACATCCAGATCCCACCTCACCTTCATATCTCTCAACACCTTAATAACATTATCGCCAACCCGAACAGATCATCAATTCAACCACGCCCCCGGTCACCACGAGATTTCCAACCCCGACAATGTCAAATGTTAGATTACAAGGAGATGAACTGATAAACTGATAATGACAATTTCAACGATCCGGGGCAAAAAGTGGAAAAAGTCACACTGACCTATTCCCCCAAGCTGCCCACCCAGGAACAGGATACTTCGGAATCGTGGTCTCGGTTGTAGGGATTGTACAAGGCGTTCCCGCTTTGATGGCGTTGTTTCTTGTCAAATTGGAGGGCTGTCATCGACTCCTGAGTATAACAAGTCGGAGCTGGCACAATTGGGTCGGTGAGAGAATGCCGGTATTTTTGTTGGGGTTGTGGAAAGGCGTTGGGGGTTTTGAGTTATTGTGGAAGTTGTTTCCAATGTCCGCCTCCTATATGCGCCGCTGCTTATATCCTGCGAATGGTTGGGTTGGGGCTTTTCGCCATCATAGGGTGCGGAAATCTTGGTCGGATCGGTACCGGTATTTTGGAAGTCTTCATCCCGGCCTCACTATTGCCACTTGGTTTGCTGGTGCCGGGTTTTACTCATGAGATCGATTAGACATCCTACTCTAGAGCGAAATAGAGCTTTGCGACAAACTGCTAAGATCGAAGTCAAAGATAAGAAGACTTGGGTGACAACGACACGCACCCTATGTGCTCGATACTTGTAGCTTAGATGGAGGTGGTTATTCGCGTAATCCTCAGGGCTCTTGGGAATTTCTTAGTCTGGCAGTATTGAATTGACAGTCCCTGGCGATAGTTGTTTTCAACCCAAGATAGCCAATAGCCCGAGATTTTTATCACCCTTACTCTATCAATCAAAAAACAAGAGGGCCAGGAGGCTGCTCTGGGTGGCGTCGGTCTGTTACGCTGTAATCTAGCGGAAAACTAAAATCAAAATCAAAAGCCAAAAATACCGAATCCTATGTAACTAGGAAAAAAAAAACCCATACCAAACAAAAAGAAGAGACTTCCAGGGTCTCTAACTAGAGAAGGTCGATCTGAAAATCAAATCCCCAACTTCTCCCGCCCAGCGTCCAAAACTCCCCACACCGCTCCAACACCTCCAGCAACCACTACGATTCCGGTGCCCACAATTTCCCCGGCAACCCTCCCTCCGACCTTTAGCCCAACCCTCATCCCCGCAGCTACTCCATTCTCCTTCTCGTAGCCAGCTTCTTCTCTATAAACCTTCATCAGATGCTCCGCCCCGCCGCGAATCCTGCTTGGCGATTCCTTGATTCCCGCCTTCAACTGGCTACCACCGCCTACAATGTCTTCCTTCGTGTGTGCCGCTTGGTCCTTGAATGAAATGAATGCGTGCTGTCGGGCGTGAGAGACAGCCGTTTGAAGGAGGTCAAATGTTTTTTCGAATTCCGCTTTTGGCTCAGCGATGGCGCCAGGCGACCCAGTGACGGCCCCGCTGTGCCACTCTGGGGCGGCGGATCCGAGAGCCTCGGATATTCTACCGTTTAGACTTTCCAAGTATGGGTTCGTCAAGCTTGCCAATGGGGCAGAGATGCTCTCTTTGTAAATCCTCGATATATTTTTGTGGAATTTCTTGTGAGACTCGGTAATTACGGAGCGTGTGCTATCTATATAGACCTTTGTGGCGGTATTCACGGCAGATATGGGGTTGATGATTGCTTTCTCAAGAATGCGTTTTGGTGGGTTGGTGAGGCTAGAAAGTGGCATGGATGGGAGGGATGGGAAGGTGTGATCGACTTGCGCGAGCAGTGAGTCCGCAATGCTATCTGCTTTCGAAAGGATGTTTGCAGGCACAAAGGAGGCTGCGACGTTTGCCCCGCTAGTTATGGTTGTGGTGAGGGCGTTGGGAGTGTAGTTCTCCACGAGACCACTGATATCCTGTGTGAGCTGGTATCGCCGCAAGTGTGCAATCGTGCCCGTAGAGCAGGTGTGGTTTAGAGCGGGCTTTTCATGCCCAGGGGATGGAGGGGGGGAGGGTTCTGCATGTGGTGCCATCAGAATTGGAAAGCCGGGTTCTGAATTAATGCTGACGGGGATTTTATCCCGTTTCCTCGGGGAAGATACTGTGACGAGATCAAAGGAAGAAAAGAAAAGTGGGAATGATAGAAAGTAGGTGGGGAACTGCTTTGAAAGAGGCCGCCTTGGTGGGGGGTGCTCTGATGCCGGGGCTAGTGATGTCACAAAGGGCAAAGGTTTGAATGAGCTGGAGATGATTATGAGCTCTTGATGCACGGTATGATACTCGAGTACTGTACGAGTATTGTACAGCAATCTGTCAGTGGCCGTGTTAGGGCAAACGATTGAGTGCGATAAAATCAGACCTTCCCTGAAGACGATCAAATGGAGGGGGGAATTCATGGCCACGATAAAGGGAACATGACGTTTCCTCTAACATGTGAAGGCGTGAAGGAGGAAGGGAAATGATTGGCCAATCCTCCCTCGCTTCGCTTCCTGTTGACATGTGATTCTTGCCAATGGTTTACTCTCCCACTTTACCTGGAACAGTAGGCCTCCAGCAGAAAGCTGATAAAAGAGGCCACGCCAGATATTATAAGGCTTTCTTTAAAACTCCCTCGTACTCTAAAACAATATTTGGCTGTGTGTTTGGGATCCATTGGCCGTGAGCCAAGCTGAATTCTCTTTGGTCAATGGCAGAACCCTTGATTGGTACAGTACTTGTACTAAACGCAAGGATCCGCTGGACTCCTCCACCTTTATTGGCCAAAATCTGGCCTGTTCCTTCCGTGATTCCGCGCAGAGGCCCCTTGTGTGCTGGTTTTTCTAGGGGAGAGCTAGAGTGTTGTCACGGACACTATCCATTCGGTCAATGCTTGCTTGCTTTGATCAGCGATGTTTTGGGGAGGATGAGTTGAATATCCCCTTGATTCTTTGTAATCCGTTACCGTAGCCATTCCCCTCAGCTATCCCGAGAAAAATTCTCCTGTCTTCAAGCAATGGCAACCACCGAGTGATATTCCGTGTATTTACTGTACCCGAGTTTCAGCGAGTAGATTGGAGCTGCCTTTGTCCTGGTAGTGGCGGATCAAGAAAGGCACAACTCCAACCCGGCGATTTGAGCGGAGGGGTGGGATTGAAACAACATCCATTTCAGAACCGCTCAGCATTATAGCTGCGCAGAAGCCTACCTACTGTACTTGCATCATAGACATGCCAACAAAACGATTGATAGGAATAGACAATTCCTCCACTACACGGACGCTAGTCTCAGGAAGGAAACCGCATATAAATTAAACTCCTCTATATGGCAGAAGATGTTAGCTTGTATTTGACCCGACGGCCCAATATTACTGGTCCACAAGCCCCCGCCAGGGTAGAAAATTCGCCATGACTTGGGAAAAATACCGGTATGTGTTGCCTACCGTATTGCCCTTCGTTTCTGCTTGATTCTGTTATTGCATTCATTATCTAGCACAGTACCGGGAGGTCCTGTCAAGGTCTAGCTACCCGAAACCGTTTTGCGAAGGCCTTTTCGGGTGCCTATAAAACGTCATCTTCGAATGTGTGCGGGAATTTTTATGATATGTATCGAGGGCACATACAACCCCTAGCGAAACCTACGGCACCACCGCCCGAAGGGGCAGAAAAGCCTCCAGCAGTACCGGTAGTAACATCTACCCTAGCACTTGAAAAGAGATCTGCGAGAGGACCGCCATTCGTTGTTCAAGCAAAATCGCCGAGAGTATCTAGTGCTTCATTAAAAATTAGACAAGTATGGATTGTCTGTCCCAACCTTTTCAGTTTGCACCACTTATCAATCCCCTCCGCAACCCCGAGACAGCCCTCTTTTTCACCAACATGCGGTGGGATGAGTAGCTTGCGTTATCCTTCCTTGATGGAACCAACGTTCTTGACAAAAAACCACCCGCAGCGGTTTCGCAAAGCGTCATACGATAAAAGCCAGTGAGTAAAAGGAATACCGGTGGCTAACTGGGAAAACTTCGCATATAGGATAATTTACTAGCAATCCAGGCTGCGCCTCCGTACAGCTTCAGCCCAAGAAAAATTGGGGCTCTAGGTCAGCACACAGTACAAACGCTCTACAGAGCCTACAATCTCATCAAGCAGGTGCCCAATACCGCGCGGCCGCCATGAAGAAAGACCGGTGTCCATCGACAGCAGAATCTTCAAACACCCAGGACAAAAACGAGAGTTGGCCCGAAGCAGCCAGGGCTAGTGAGCGCCACCAGCGTCAGATCGGATGCTGACATGCTATTATAGTTGTTCCAATCGGAGCGGAGCTCGTAGCCATAACAGACGGTTTGGCAGAACCAGCCAAGGGGCAATTTTGACAATAGGTATCATACTATATATCACACCACCACCATCTAAGACACCTACCACCGCAAAGCCGCAGTGGACGAGAGGAACCCAAATAACAAGGAGTAAGTAAACCAAGAGGTCCACGAAAAGTAATGTCAAGACAAAGGGGTGGAGGTGAAGGCATTTTATACGAGTAGGGAATTTTGACGACGGTTCAAGATGACCGAAGTACCAATCCTTTCAATACGGTAAGCGTAACTCGAGCAAGAGCACACGTATCGGATCGTGGTCCCCGCGTTGGAAGCATGGATCGATGTTTACCAATGAGGATGCCAGGCGGATACCTGCGTATATCTTTCTGCCTCTTCCAAGGAATGTGTGATATGATAGAATGCTGGTCCACTCATTGATCAACGTAAGGACCCGGAATAGCACAGATCAGTCATGTCGTGGATTTGGCATCACATTCTCAGTCTTTTTTTTTTGCAATAGCTTCCAGTGACAGCAGGGCCCATATGGCCACCCTACCACTGGCACGCCGGTTACGGTAGGTCCCGTGATCCCTTTTCTTTTCTGGCATCTCTGCCTGCCCGCTCTAGCTTACTAGTGGTAACGGGTGACCTACGTTTATACCCATACTCGGAACTATATTAGTGCTTGACAAATTGTAGGTTTAAAATCAATCTCGTACAGCACCACACCGACGCGCTACCTGTGTTGTTTCTGGCCTGGAATTGTAGATACGGTATGCGAGAGCTATGTATCGTGAAATGAGAGAAATTCCATCCTCCTCCCTGTAATCGTGAATCAAAGTCACAAAGGTTACACCGTCGGCCAATTTTAATCGATCCCGACAGACAATAACAGACATAAGGTGCAAATCTTGTGCAAAACACCCGCCAACTGTAAAACAAGAAGTAAAAAAACAAAAGCAAAAACAAATCTTGGCCCAAAAAGTTATGCGAACAAACTAATCATATCCAAACCTATCCCCATAACTCTCCGCAGTGGAATTGTTGTCAACCTCCGACCCCCCCCGCAGTAACTTTTCCAACACTCCATTCTCTTTTCGAAGCCCATCAACCCTCTCCCGTGCAGCCCAAAGCCGCATCTTGAGTTCTTCCTTCTTCTCCCACCGCGCTTTCGAGGCCGCCTCAGGATGGGGATGTGGTGGACTCTCCACAAGCGGTGCTCTTCGGCCATTCTTCCCCTCAAGAACCCCTATAGTCCGTGCTTTGCTTAGTCTTTTCCCACGTCCGCGGAGTATCCTCCTTAGCGGATCATCCCCCCCACTGTCCTCTTCCGTCTCCTCCTCCAGTGCTCTCGCCGAAGGACCCCCCGCGGCTACACTCGCACTGGGCGGTTTTGGAAATAAATCCCTTAAGACCTTTGCAGCATCACACTCACATCCAGCGGGCGCGCTGCTAGGAAGCATCAAAGACTC
>QFET01003712.1:0-10840 GCA_003316355.1 Tuber calosporum
TAGGATTGTATCCAGAACTACTCAGCCTCGGTGAAAGATGACAGAGTAATTTATCCAAGAGGATATATTACGTATTCTGCATTCTTGATAATCCGAATGCATCTGCACATGTGTGCATATATGCAGGAAAGACGGCCATCCAGACTGATCACCTGGTATTCCGTATGATTTTTGCAAATGGGCGGTATCAATTTGAACTTAGTTCATTTGGCAAAGAGATCGAAGGCTATCTACTGGTGGAGTGCCTGACACCCTCAGACAAATAGATAGTTTGGGGGATTATTTGCTGTAGTGGGGTCATACATCTTCAGGGTCAAACACTGTTCGCACTGATTAGACCTTGGCCGAAGTTTCCAAGGATACTTCATTTATATGGCCAACCTAAGTACTGGGAAAAGAGTATAAATAGTTAGCAGTTCCCCGTAGTTAAGGGATCATCAAGCAACGGAGAAGAGACCTTAACAATATATTCAGTTATTCAGTTATTCAGTTATTCAGTTATTCACCTTCGAGAACCCATTTATCTTAACCATTCTTTTTACCAAGCTTTCCTGACAGTTCTCCGATTTTCTCGATACGAGCACGGCCTAGTCAATTTAACACTACCGAATTGGCTACCCCGTAACACCTACTTGGTTATGACTTCCTAACTGGTTATTTATTGTTTCGCTTATTACTACCCCTCCTTGCTTCTACCCAGTTGGGTATTTCTATCCTCCTGCTATACCTACTGGATTTGTATAGTAGTAGCGATTTCTTGTTCCTTCCTGTTTGGATTCCATTACTTGTTTTGTTAGCTCTATCCTGTCGCTTTTAACCCTCTGTTTTTGGAATATGGTTACCTTGGTATGCTGCCTCTGTTAGCATGTTTGTTGGACAGGATGTTTGCTCTTTTGTTTAGTTTTCCTAGCTACAATCTTTTGTATTTAAAGAGCCTGCAATCCCTTAAGGATTCG
Organism: Tuber calosporum; assembly: GCA_003316355.1. Lineage (NCBI taxonomy): Eukaryota > Fungi > Ascomycota > Pezizomycetes > Pezizales > Tuberaceae > Tuber > Tuber calosporum. The sequence continues at coordinate 957 of QFET01003712.1, forward strand.
GACTCTCAAGCCTCACAGGACTATCATCTTTAATACTACAAGTTGAACGGTCACTCTATTAGTTCCATACCTTTTACCTTGTCTATTGAAGACCTATCCATCGACGCTTCTCCCCCTATCCTAATAGTATCTTCAGGGTCCCTTTGGGATTCTCGAGATACTTGGGAGTAGGTTACAGAATTGCTTCCAGTTATCATACTATAATTTGGTTTGTGCCTTTCACTTTTTCATTTAAAATTGTGTTTGAGAGTATATTTTAAGCAGGTTACGGGATAACAATATTTCTGGTTCATATTTTTCAGGTATTCTGTAGCAATATGGTACTGGCTTTTCAATTGTATAAAGTACTTTCATTTGATATTATCCAAATCACATATAATAAATAGTTCAACTACCACCATCAGCAAAATAAAATCCTGTATCTAATAGCAGAACACCATAAACTCATCAAATATTTGCATAGTATATATTAGAGTTGTGAACTGTTTTTTAGAAAGTTAATATTATGGCATATAAATAACTTGAAGGTCAATTTAACCAACCCTTATTTTCAATTATGTTTTCTGCAAAAACAATATGTATCATATCTTAGGAGATGAAGCAGGTAAGATTTTTCTGATCTTGAATCGATCTTATTATTTCTTTAAATGAGGTATAATATGTGTCTTAAGTGTCCTGCTACATATCATATTGATATTATTTTGAGAATATTTGATATTTTATTCCTGAGTTCTTGATACCTATATAAGTTTTTGTTTTTATTTTCATTATTTTCAGCTAATCTTATATTCAAAAGCCGACTTTCTTGATACAAGACAGTTTAATGCTTTTGCCATTATTGGAATTTTTCCAGTATTTACAGTTACTCTTATACAATTTATGCTTGACTTTTCAAATATATGTACCATTTTGTCTGACCTGTTTGTAGCCTTTAAAGCTATGTAACAGCTTGCCTTTGAGTCCAACTTTTATGACTCTGTTTACTTTTTATCATTGTTATCCTATGCTTGTCTTCGGTTGTTTTATAGTATTAAACATCCTATTCATTTTGATCATAAGTTTCTTTTTATCATGCAGTATAATTTTTGCCTTTTATATGCAAAATAGTTGCAAGGCTGTATAGCAAACACTGGAGGTTGGAGTCTGGGGTTCCAGCCATGTTCACTTGTTTTCTTCTCAAAATTCAAAGCCCCACCAATTTCGGGACTTTACTCTGAAACATTCGGATTGGAGGGAAAAATGCTACCGACAACAATTAAATGCCATAAATTTATGTTTTTCCCTGATTTGGCGTTTTCGCCAAGGATAACAAAAATAATTTCAAACCGCGGATAAGGGTTTACGCGAATCAGGCAACCTAGTGTTCTCCAATCCTCTTCCCTATAACGTCGCTCCCTCATACGCCTCCTTAGGCATCTTGTGATCCAGTAAGATACGACCGACAAGATGTACGATTCCGCTCGCGACTGCTTTACCGAGCAGCAACAACAGGAACGCAGAGAACAGCAGGACCGAGAACGACAGCAACAAGAGCAGGCATCTCGAGCGGGTCCAGCGGACGCAGGCACCCCTCCACGTCGCCGGATAAGCACTGTTGGCGACCTCCTGAGCCCTGTAGAAGACAAGAATGGTGCCTTGAACGGTAGCGCTGGCACTGAGACTTCCTCAGTCAAAAAGGAGGGCGGTAGCCCAGAAACCAGTTCTGAGACTATGAGCCCGGAAACACCACTAAAGGACATAAAAAATACCAGTACACCTAAAACCTCCACCGCTACTACTACTACACACAGTGAGGCAAAGATGGACAGTAATCCGCCAGCCTCCTCTTCCGCAACAAAGAGAAGGCACGTTTCGTCGTCATCGCCAGGTGAAAGACGACAACGGGTTTCCCACGAGAGAGGTGGCGATCCTTCTAATTCGTCGACTTCTCGAACCGACGATAGGAGACCAACTTCTGATGACCCTCGGGGTGCCCGCAGATACGCTCCCACTCCTAGACGCCGTTCTAGATCTCCGCAGCACCAGCCCTACCAACGTCGGCCAATGTCTCCCGGTGGTCGTTACAGATACAAATCATCCCCTCCTCCATTGATTCCTAAAAGGGATCCTTCGCCAACCCTACCGCCAGGAGAAGATGGCTCGAGGAGCAGAGACTCTAGCCCCCCGCGGAAACGCAAGAGACCTGGACAAGCGAGTAGGTTCTCTGAGAAGGAAAAGGCTGAAACTAGGGAGAGACTTAGAAAGCTGGAGGAGGAGATAGAGAGAAAGGCCAAAGGGGTCGTTAGGGAGAGAGGTGTCGAGGAGGTTGTCAAAGCCCACTACAACGATAAAAGGGAATTGGGCAAAACCTGGCGAAAGACTGACTCAAGAATCAAAGGTCTTAGAAGTTTCAACAATTGGATCAAGTCTACGATTGTCCAGAAATTCTCTCCGAATGATGACTTCGATCCTCGCAATCACTCTATGGACCCTAGCTCACACCTCGTTGTGTTGGATATGGGATGCGGTAAAGGGGGTGATTTGCTCAAGTGGAAGAGTGCCCCCCAAGAGGTTAGATTTTATGTCGGCGTTGACACCGCAGATGTCAGTATCGACCATGCTAGAGATAGGTATGACAGTATGATCAGGGAGTCAAGGAAAAAGTGGAGCGGTGGAAGGGACAGGACTAGCCATCAGATCTTTCAGGCCGAATTCCACGTGATGGATTGTTGGACCCGTTGGATCGGAGAAATCCCGATCGTTTCCAAGGTTGGTGTAGACCCTAGTGTTGGCCCTGGCCAGTCAACTCGGATGTCGGCCAGATGGGGCAGCGGGGGAGGGTAAGAATCCAAATCGTGCGAATTTTTTCCCACAGAAAACTGACATCTATTTCAAGTTTCGATGTGGTTTCAATGATGTTCTGCATGCACTACGCTTTCGAGTCCGAGCAAAAGTGTCGAAACATGCTCCGAAATGTTTCGGGTGCTCTGAAAAAAGGAGGCAGGTTCATAGGAACCATCCCCTCCAGCGATGTGATCTCAGCGCGCGTCTTGGGCAAGCACATGCCTGCGGAATCTCCCGAAAAGGAGGAATTGGACAAATCCGAGCATGGCTTGCAGGAATGGGGAAACAGTATCTATAGAGTAAGATTTGCCGAAGAACCGCCCAAGACTGGGGTTTTCAGACCACCGTGGGGCTGGAGGTATAGCTTCTTCTTGGAGGAAGCCGTCGAAGAAGTCCCGGAATATGTTGTCCCCTGGGAGGCCTTCAGAGCGTAGGCGATCCCTCCTCTATTCTGACACGACTTTTGTCGTCATTGGCAAGACATACCGCTCTACCTTGTGAGACTGACAATTATATTAAACAGTATCGCTGAAGACTATAATCTTGAATTAATCTACAAAAAGCCCTTCCATGATATTTGGAGAGAGGAGAAAGATGACAAAGATCTTCATTCCCTCAGCGAGCGGATGGGGGTTAGAGACAGGGAAGGAAGATTTGCTCTTGGAGATGAAGAATGGGAAGCCTGTGGTCAGTAACGGTTCACCCCTATCAATTCGAACACCCCTTTATATACAGGTACTAACTGTGGGTAGGATTCTATCTCGGTTTCGCTTTCAAAAAATCATAGATCTATTTGATGTGCTGGTGATTTAAAAAGGTCTCAACTTCTTATTCTTACTCTATTTTTTTTTTTCTCCTTTCATTCAAGCACTGTAATTGTCTCAACTCCCATTAGCCTGGAGGTTGCTACTGGCATTCACAGCGCATTAGTTGCTGGCTTCTCTTACTGTATTTGTATCAATCTTTGAACTTCTCCTATAGCACTGGGCATCGTGTCTCACTCAGTCTGTTACTATGAGAAGCCTGAACCTGTGTCCTAATGCCACCCTAATCGGGGTAGGCATCCTGGGGATAAGTACAGTACTCGTACCGGTACGCGTGTAGATATTCTCCATCTGTGCAACGACAGGGAAAAAGGATTCTGGGAAGGATACCGTATCTATTTTGGGGGATTTAAAATCCCCTTATCCGATAGTACATGACCCCGGGTACTCGTACGAGTACATCTTTGGATGCATATACATCGACCATCCCAGGCAATAATTTCTATATTTCCCCATACTTTATCGGCACAAGCACCTTTTGGCCTGCTCGAGTAACTCTTACTCGCGCGAGTTGATACCGTTACAATATGTCAAGTCCTGGGATACCTGTACTAGTACAGTATACGGTCCCTTTTCTTTTTTCTTTTTTCTTTTTCTTTCTCTGCGGAGGAGGCACTGTATAAGTGCTTGGGCTAAATAAATTTACCGTATCGGTATTTGCTCGTATCGTGTCTCGAGCTCAGTTTCCTCACCTACCCTTACAATGCCTGGGTTTTATAAATTGCAAAGAAGAGGGAAAAAGAAAAAAAGAAAACACAAGGCTAGTTGCAGCGACTTATTCCCTTCATTCCCCACCGTAAATTACGATGGAAGTGGCGGAGCACGGTGGTGAGCATATTTCATGGGAAATGAGGGGAGGAAATTTGGACGGGAAAGCTGCACTCGAGCACTACAGTACGAGCAGCATCGAATGCCAGTATGGACGAACGTGACCAATCTGAACATTCTGCCCAGTCACTATCCACGATGATTGACGCCGGAATATATATATTATATATAATATATTTATATATAATATATATGTATTTGAATTATTGTACAACCACGAGGTCCATGTATTGGCAATTCTACGATCAAGTCATAAGGGGGTTGAGAATGCATTGTCTGAATGTTGTGCTGCTTCTTGTAGAACAGGCAGAAGTTTCCCCTGAGGCTGATGGGACAGTCCGAGTGTTTCCGTAGACTGTTTCATGCTGAGAAACAAGCCAGATCCAGCGTTATTGGAATTTTCTAGCCATGCAAGACTGGAAAGTGGTCAAATTTTGGAATTGTTGTAGGAGAATATTGGAGAAGGTGAACGAGCACAAGGGAATGGATAAATAATTATCTGCACCGACCGAGCGAGAAAGAGTCCTGAGCTGAAACGATTTGATTCCCACCTCCTTGGTGATTGGTGGTCTTTTTTTTTCTTTTCTTTTCCGCTTTGTCTATGATAATATTGAGAAAGGTTTGGAAGGGGTGAGAGGTATCACGGAACTAGGGTAAGTTGAATACTGATACAGTATCATAACAAGAGGTTCGGGTTGTTGTTGTTGTTATTGTTATTGCTAATTGGAAGAGCTACGGCAAGGCAAAGAATTGGTGGTTGTCCACTTCCTCCAGCCTCTCACTTTCACTCTCCACTCTTTTTCCACCTCATTCTTTTCCCCAACCTGCCTTCCCTCCCGCCGCTGCACTCTGCTTGGTCGGGGTACCTTTTTAGAGCAACCTTACATCCTATCACCTTGCTATTCAAGTATAGTACGATATATTCATCTTTCCATCCATTCTTCCCCTGACCCTGTCGTGTTGTTGACCTGACCCTTTCCTTCACTCGAACCCCTCCCTTCCCTCTCGCTCCCGCCCTGTCCCGCACAGAGCCTATACCTCCGCACCTCATCTGTTCACCTCCTACCTCCTCCCTTTCTTTCCATACTCTCCCTTCCCTACTGGATAATTACATTCGACTCCAGGCTTGCTTGCTCCAGTCTGTCCCTTTCAGCCCGCAAACCACCATATATTAACCTTTCCGGTTACCCCGCCACCCTTCTCAACTACTTCATTGAAACTGTAGCGTCTTCTGCCGGTCGCTGCCAGCAGATTCGAATTATCCACCATCAAACAAAACTTCACCCTTTTTCACTCACGCCTCAACACCTTTTGAAATCCATAAAAATGTCCTGGAAGCTACCGAAGTCTCTAAAACGTTGCACCCACCTCCTTTTTTCTCACTGCCTGCTCGCTGTGCGAGTCGTTTTAAACTCATTGCACTCTTTTTTCGAGCCCTTCTTCCCAAGACCTGTGACCCGAGAGCTTATTTGACCTCCACGGGAGCTTGCTAACTTGCTATCTCCATGCTATAGAACTCAAAGATACACATTTGGTTCCTTCAACCTCCCGCTCTTCCTCCACTTCCACCATCACCCCGAACTCGAACGCACAAGCCTCCACCTCCACCCTTGTTGCCAGCGATGGGACTGTGCCTACCACAGCCACCTCCACTAACAGTGGCGACGCTACTCCAACCTCCTCTATAAAGCCAGGGCTGCTTATTGTGACGCTCCATGAGGCAAAAGGCTTGTCCTTACCTCCGACACATCCGGCGTACAATTCTCAACGCCCCACCTCATCTTCGTCTGCCTCCAACGGCACCCCCGCCTCTCGCCCCGGCACTGCCAACTCCGCGGCTCACCATGGGCACCAACGAGCCATGTCAAAGCTCTTCAGAACTTACTGTGTCCTGGAATTTGACAAGACACAGGTTATTGTCAATGCTAACTCCGGGACTTTGGATTCTCCCATGTTCTCGGGGTACACAACTCAGTACAAATTCGATGTTAGCAGAGATACTGATCTGAGTATCGGAATATATATGAGAAATCCTGGCTCGGTTGGGAGAGATGAAGACTTGTTCTTAGGAAGCTGCAAGGTCCAGCCGAGGTTCGAAGAGCCGACCGCCCCGCAGTCCGGAAAGAAGGGACAGCAGCAACAACCAACTGCACCAGGATTTAGTGGCGTTGATTGGGTACCGTTGAGCATGTCCACTGGATGCGTTAGGCTTGGCATCGAGTACAGGCGTAACCAGGACATGCCATTGACAATTGATGATTTTGAATTGTTGAAAGTTGTTGGGAAAGGCAGTTTCGGGAAGGTCATGCAGGTCAAGTGAGTCCAGTGATAAGCTTTCATCCTAACTGTTACACCGTCCTAACCACTTTTCTCTAGGAAGCGTGATACTCAGCGAGTCTATGCTCTCAAAACTATCCGAAAGGCCCATATCATCTCAAGATCAGAAGTCAATCATACCCTCGCGGAGCGCACTGTTTTAGCACAGATAAACAATCCTTTTATCGTTCCTCTCAAGTTCTCATTCCAGTCTCCCGAGAAGCTATATCTTGTACTTGCCTTTGTCAATGGGGGAGAGTTGTTTCACCATCTTCAGAGAGAAGGGAAATTTGAGATCAATCGCTCGAGATTCTATACCGCGGAGCTGTTATGCGCATTAGAGTGTTTACATGGGTTTAACGTCATCTATAGAGATTTGAAGCCCGAGAACATTTTGCTAGATTACACAGGTCATATCGCTTTGTGCGATTTCGGCCTTTGCAAGCTGAACATGAAGGAGGCTGACACGACAAATAGTTTGTTCACCGGCTCTGCTCATAGGGACTTGCAGACTGACCACACGTGTTTTTAGCATTCTGTGGAACACCAGAATATTTGGCGCCAGAGCTTCTCCTTGGGCACGGCTACACCAAGACTGTTGATTGGTGGACACTCGGTGTCTTGTTGTATGAGATGTTGACAGGATTACCACCATTCTACGATGAAAATACCAACGAGATGTACCGCAAGATTCTCCAGGACCCACTCCAATTCCCGGCCGATATTGATAGGGATGCGAAGGCTCTATTGATTAGACTCTTGGACCGTGACCCGGAGAGGAGACTAGGGGCCAACGGAGCCGCCGAAATCAAAGCCAACAAGTTTTTTGAAACTGTCGATTGGAAGCGCCTTTTACAGAAGAAGATTCAGCCAGCCTTTAGGCCAAACGTGGTATGTAGTAAATGTGAGAAATTGTGGCCCTAGGTGAGGCTAACGTTTAGTCTTAGACCAACGCCATGGATACTGCCAATTTTGATAAGGAGTTCACGAGCGAGGTTCCCACCGACTCAGTCGTTGATGGTGACTTTTTGAGTCAATCAGTGCAACAACAATTCACCGGGTGGAGTTACAATCGTCCCGGTCAGCTGGGGATGGGTGAGCACGGTAGTGTGCGCGACCCGGGACCTGGCAGTGTAGTTGGTTAGATTACATATCTAGAAAGGGCATTTGTGTCTGATTTTCACCTTTTAGCAGAGGTTAGATGGGGTGCTTGTAAGAGATGGATCACTTCATTTCCTTGTGTTTGGTGGGTGGAATGATTACTTGTCTGGAGATGGTTCCGTAACTTTTTCACTTCAATATTGTGGGGAGGATTGAATTTTTTTTCTCTTTTTCTTTCGGGTGTTTCATACTCAACAGAGCTACCTATACAGATTGTATGGCTTTCTGCATGCCAGAGGAATTTGTGGCCAGGCGCTACTTTGCGCTTATCCTTGGTTGTCGTCCGTTTATGCCATAATCTGGGGGTTCTTTTTATATATATATATATATATTTTGGTCGTCCGGTTTCATCCTTTTGTCATTTCCCCCCCCCTTCATTTTACCACATACTTGTGTATTGCTTTCCTTCATTCCCTCCTTTCTTATTCCTCTCCAATAGCTTCTGTTGAGTATTGCATCATTTCATGTACGGATTTTTTTCTTCTGTTCTTTTTCTTCCTTTATCTTTATCGAGTGAGATGAGGGGAATGAAAAGAAAACAGGTGATATTCGTGCAGTAAAATAGGCAATTCATAAGAGGGTCTGATAGCCTAAGTGCCAGATAAGTGGATTCCTAGCTGTTATATACCTTGCAGGAGCAGTAGCAAAGTAGCAAAATATTGTTTTTCTATAGATTTTTGGTTGTTGCTATCAATACATATTTTGGAGATAGAGCTGGCTATGTATATATGATAACGGTAGGGAAAGAGTCAGAGTGGTCTGGGGAATGGTGAGGGTGAAGGTGACCCCTATTTATTTATTTTGTTATTTATTTATTGGTTTGCTCCTGTGAATAACCGCCGTTGGCGAGAGATTGCCCATACGGATGGGCAGTAGCTCCCCTGCGTCAGAGAAAATTTTATTGTGTCGCTTGCATACCCGACTGTAGCGTACTGTACGTAGCTGCTTCTTCCCACCCTCTTTGAAATTATGCGTTTACCACACAACAACTCTGGCATCGCGGCCTTACTCTTATCACTGTTCATATCCTCATCCAATGCCTACGAGAAGCCTAGCCTCGGTGACCCTGAGCCATCGAGATATGCTCCTGGAGATCAGATTTATGTGCAGTGCTTGAATCGGACGACGTAAGCTTAAGTTTTCCATTTTTTCCCCCCAAACCCTCTCTCTCTATCGTGGCAACCACTCTTTTAAGGCCCACGGCGAGCTAACTAATTACCAGAGATACTGGCGAACATATACAGGATGAGAAGACTGGGATACTGCAGTATATCCCATTCGCAACATGCAACGAGACCGGCAGACCGCTGGGGGTTAAATTTCTGGAAGACGGGGAGGTGAATTGTACCATATCTTTCTTGTCGGATGAGATGTTCCACCTTTTCGAATTCTACGTACATCATGATTCGCCACTGGCCTGTCGAGTGCCTGTCCGCCCGCTGGGCGGCGAACGGGACTTGGAGAAGAAGAGTGAGGAGGAGTACACTCCTTTAGGTAAACCACTCCTCACTATCTTGGGAACACAAACATTAACGAAAGAAAAACAGTCTTTTCCCTCGCCGGCAAACTTGAAGCCTCACACATGCACTTGGCAACAAATATGAACGTCCTCTTCCACCTGACCTCGCCCACCTCCGGCGTCATCGACTCGGGTGCGGCATACTCTACCTCCCCAACATCATCAGACCTGACGCGGATCATAATTGGCGACCCGCTCCCGCTCCGGTTGAAGGTGCACTGGTTCCGCACGCTGTCCCCGCTCTCGGCGAGGAGCAATGGCGAGCACGTCACGGTGCACTTGCTCGGGTATTGCATGCTCTCGGCGTTCGCGGGTGCGTGCGGTGTTTATGCTTTCCTGGTCGGGTGGGAATTTCCGAAGAGGTTGAGGAAGTATGCTTTTGATCGCAGGGGTGGAGGTGGTGGGGTGGGAGG
>QFET01003713.1:0-27505 GCA_003316355.1 Tuber calosporum
GGTGTTGGAGGGAGGGGTGGTGGGGCTGGATATGGGTATTCGGGGAAGAGGAAGGAGTAGGATACATGATGAGGGATTGTGGTAGTTTAATTATATATCTGCACTGGTTTACGCTTTATCATGCGCACTGGTGTTTCACTTGTTATTAGGTTAATAAAGGTTGGGAAGATGACTGCGGCCCGGGGGGCGTTCTTCAAAGGGTTGAGTGGATTGGGTATTATATCATATATCATGCCGGGTCGGTTATCTCCTCTGTCAGAAGTGCACAGGTCTACATGCTTAATCTAAAGCAAGTAGTTCCGAGGTGAAGTCTGGTGCTAGGAAGAAGTCTATCTACCAGGGCCTACACTTCATGCTACATCACCCGGTATGCCATTCAAATTCCATCTTGGCTTGAAAGACCGAACGAGATATCTGCTGTGGCGCTGGGCACTTACTGCTATCAGAGGCCTATGCAGTACCAACCAGACAAGCCATTACAGTTATACAGAGTACGAGTAGTAGCAGTAGCAGTAGCACCACTTTTCGAAACAGCCAAGATATCACACGCAGCCACCAGATTATCCTATGTAGCCCCTTAACGACGTGCCGCCATACGGCACCATACTTTACAGGTCGACCAAGAACCAGACTAATTTCTTACATACATACACAGATGCACGCATGCACACACCAACAATGAGGTATGTATCAAAGACCCGACATAGAAATTGGAAAGGTTAAATACTAGCTGCCCAGCACACACGCTAACACTATGCCCATCCGTTCAGGTTGATTCGGTAAGGGGGGACTTGACTCGTGGACACGAGGAGAGTTGGGGATTGTTGGGCTTGTTCTGGGTGTTGTTATTGGCTAATTGCGTTTTTATAACCTGGAGGAATAGTCGTGTTGATGTTGAGGTTCTTTTTGGAGGAAGAGGTGGTTGAGCGTATCATTCAGTACGATACTGGTATTGCTTCTGGAAGGTATCGTAGATGTGGGTATGGTGGAAAATATGGAGATGAGGTGTGGTATGTGGGTAGTTGTGGGGAGGGTTGGAGATAATGGAAAGGGAGGAGGAGGAGGAGGAGGAGGAGGTAAAAAGGGATTCAAGAAAGCCCCTCCCATTATTATGAGGCCCGTTTGGCATGCTCAATAAGAGTAATAATCATTAGAATATTTGTCAAAGCGGTATATCCATTGACACCCTTTCAAGGTGAATTTGAAATTGGGAAATTGGTAGTAACAGGGAGATGGTAGATTTTCCTTATATATTGTATTTTATAAAAGGGCAGTCAGGGTGGAATACAGGTTGGAGGAATAGGGTATGATATCATAGAAGTATATGTTGGTTTCAAAACTATTGTCAGATGTTTTTGATAATATTTAAATATGTCATCATTTTACCACATTACTTATATATAACTTTTTTTTTTTTTTTGTTAAATCGGTGGTTTTATTCGTACTAAGTACAGGAAAATCCTGGCATTCACCCTGAGGTATGGCCTAAAAACCCCAATAATATAAGAAACTTCACCTCCCCCATAAAATAACAAATAACAATAGAAAACACTATCATAAACATCAAGTCATTAGCCCCAGGGCAAAAATCAAAATCAGGACCTCAGGTCCGAGTCTCTTGTAAACGGAAAAATTCCCAACCTAACTGGAAAGTTCAACCTATTTTGCGTTACAAAGGAAACAAAACCCTTCATCAAGGCTTTCCCTTTATCCCCTCTTTCCCATAGGGCTGAGCCTGGGCTTATGTCAAACATTCCCTGATCTACCCCCTCCTTTAGCCGAGACAGGCTGGGGCAAACAGTAATCACATGTTCGAAGGTCTGAACTGACTGTAGATATAGGTCACAAGTCGGATCCTGGTCATGGCTGGACCAGCTTGCCTGCCCTCTTAGATAGTTCTTGTTCGATCTCATCTGGTGTATCCTACCGGCCTGGAATTTCGGAAGCGTCATGAAAGTCCAGCAATCGCGGTATGGTGGTCGATATATATAGTACTCCAGGTATGCCTCCTGTACCCATCTCTTATGTACCTCTTTCCTAACCCACTCCCTGGCCTTGATATACGCCTTCGCGGCGTCCTCTTGAACCATTGCGAGTCGGTTTGGCTTTACCGGAAAGGGCCTTGACTGATATATCCCAGCAGCCGTAGCCCCTATTTCATCAATCGGGAGGCGAACTTGGACCGAGGTGGTAGAAGTTGAGTCTCAAACCTTTGGGCGTAGACTGCCACTTCTGTCGAAAGCCTTCTTCCTATTCGTGGGGTATCTGAAGCTGTCTGGGAGTGGAAAACGCCCAGGCAGCATCGCAGTCACAATGTTATTCTCTGGAATGGCAGATGATATGCGGACTGCTGCCATTAGGGACGCTTGTAGCAGGTAGAGTGGGACCGGGGCTAAACACGCCTCTGCCGACAATGCCCTCAGGTTGGTAGAGAGGAAGGTGTTGGTTATCCATCTAAGAACTCAATTCCAAAACGTCTGCCTCTTATTCATCATGTTGATGCTTGGGGTGAGGATCTCTGCCCCGTATAGCATGGTTGGTAATAGGATGCCCTTGGCCAATCTTCTCGCTCCGTAGGGTGAGAGTCCTTTTCCCGGCATCGATAGTCTCTGAATTCGAAAGAAAGCGGTCTGTGTAAGCGTCAGCCTTTTCGTAAAATGTGTCATTGTTTCTCCGTTATCGCCTAACTAAAAACCCAGCCATTTTACCACTCACCCGGCCGGCTGTATAACATGAGATTGAAAACTTATCGGGCACTCGGAGACCTCTTGCCTCTCTCTCGGCGTTCTCCAGTGCACCAGCTCTGTCTTGGCGATACAGAAGGAATGGTCCAGACCTTCTGCTCGACTGTTGATCCTTTCCACCTCTCCCTTCAGCAAACGCGAATTTCGGTACAATGAATTGAACGCAACGGTAAACTGGAAGTCATCCACATAAGAAGTAGAAAAGCTCTCTTCTGGGTTATCTGCCGTGTGTAGACCACGAACATATATCACAAAGAGGAGCGGGGACAGGGGGGAGCCTTGCGGGATCCCACGATCGATTCTATATTCCGTTCGTGAGCTACCCGGATAGGCCAGTGTAACTTTTCGGAAAGCGACAAATTCCGTATCCAATCGGTTATGTATGTTGGGACCTCCTGGTTTCCTTCGAGGATCCCCATGAGCTTCCTATGGTTAACGTTGTCAAAACCCCCTTTCACATCCAGGAAGACCGTTGAGACCTTCTTTCCGGCGAATTGACTCTCCTTGACCCAGTGTTTCAGTGACAGGACTGCATGTACTGTGGACCTCTGTGGCAGGCTTCCAGTCTGATTGATGCAATACATGTCCGTTTTATAAGCAATCGTCATAAGGCGTCAATTGACTATTCGTTCCGCAATCTTCGAGAGAGTCTACATTAGAGCTATAACCCTGAAGCTCGAACATTCCCTGTAGTCACTCTTTCCCGGCTTTGGCAGGATTACGCCTATTGACCCTTTTAGGCATGGTGGGTGAATGCCCCTTCTTAGGAGGTCATCCACTAACAAGGGCAGTACGTTTTCGTTAAGCCGACTTATGTTTTTCCAAACCCCATATGGGACCTGATCTGGCCCAGGGGCTGACTTGTTACTACACTTCTCCAAGGCCTCCCATACCTCAACCGGTGTGACCCTATCTGCCGAACGAAGTTCCCAACGGTACGGGGGTTTCGACGATATCGGGTCCTGATTTTCCGGCAAAAAGTGACTCATGATAATTGCCGCAGTGTCCTCTGGTGTATTACTATCTTTGCCAGGTACTCTGTTCGGGATCCGTTGCTTGGTGAACTGATGTGCCATCCACACGTCGTTCTTCTTTGCCGAGGCTAAGAACTCATCCCAAAATTTCCGCTTCGCCTTCATAATTGCGGTCCGGTTTGCTTTCCTCGTCTCAATCCTTTCCTTCACCCCGCTCCCGTCACGTCCAACACGCCGGGCAGCAGAGGTATAAACCCTTCTCATCTCGGTGATGTCTGGCGTCCACCACGCCTTTGACCACCTCGTTGGCCTCTTCATTGGGGCCCAGCCTTTTACCATCGGTATCAACCTTGACAAGTTCTCCTCGAAGGTATTAACGGCCGTAGCTGGGTCATTCAGATTTTTGTATTCGTGATCGACATAATTTTTTAGGGAAGATTCTATCCAGAGGGTGGGGACCCCTTTCTCGTCTCTCCATTTGATCTTGTCTCGGTCTGGAGAAGGTGTTTCCAGGTGTAAATCCTTCGAGTCCAGTTCAGTGAGTATGACTATGTGATCCGATCCTGTCTGTAGGTATAGGTCCCTCCATCTCGATACCCTCGCTAATAAAGCTGAATTGGCTACCGTGTAATCGAGACTGAGGGTCAGTGTAACGTAGGATTGTCCGGGAATCTCGTGTAGACCCCAGGTGTATTCATAATCGTAAAACACCTCTGCACTGCCAGCCGCATAAAGTGCTCGCCCCGCCTTCGTTCCCCGGATTCCATAGTCCATAGCAGGTGAGTAAAGGTCGTGTGTATATTTAAATCTCCGACCACAAGTGTCGGTTCGTTCGTTTCGATAAACAGTTGCTCTGGTGGTACTGTATGTTCCCCGTCGTTCCTGTTATAAGTATTTATCAAGCCAAAGGAATGACAGTCGCCTAATAAAGGTCCCTCCTTTCCAAAAATTCTCAAGTACAAAATATCAAAATCCTTTGAAATCACGACAAAGGAAACACTAATCAGAGTCCTCAGTGCCACATAGGTACACACCTGTACCTTGGGTGAGGGTAAAAAAACACACTTGTAACCTGGGGCCCTGAGGGGTTGCCCATTATACAGTGGGGGGTCCTGTACACATACAAAGGAAACATTAAAACCTCTAACAATATGAAATAAAGAAAGAAACACACTATTGCTCCCTCGGCAATTGTGTTGTACAACATTTAATCTCCATCTGCTCTTTTCACTTGAATGCGCTGTTCCCGACATGCTGGCCCAACGGCCTAATTTATCGGGGGGGTGACACCTTCCTCGCCTAGTGGTGCGGCCCGGGAAGCCATTCTTGAGTCATAGTTCTCTTTTGAAGTCTCTTTCACCCTTATCCTCTCCGGGCAAGCCGGGTCTCGAGCCGAATGTTGGCCCTCGCAGGCGGCACATTTGGCAGGTGTCATCATGCAACAAGCTGGGATTGCCTTCCGTGACCTACTGCAGGCCGGTTCGTGGCATCGATGTTCTTTTTCGGTATGCTGTTGCGAGCAAATCGGGTACACAGGCAGATTCTTCATGCAGCCTGCCTGGGGGTGGCCAAACTTCCAACAGCGGTGGCATTGCATCGTTGCCGATGCCTGCCACATCACGTTCGACTGTTTGTATTTGCCCATAAAAAGGACCGATGGCGTAACTTTTGCTACTTCGTTTTTCGGAACCCGGATTATGATTGAAGTTGCCCTCTTCTCATTAGAGACGGCCCAGTCTAGTTTCAGATATTTTGCCATTACTATATCTATCTTATGGGTCGCCTTGAAAGCCTCTTTTACAGTCTTCTCAAAACCCTCATTGTCTCTTGGGATTGCCGCAAGGGACACACCGTGCACGATTACGTCGATATCTGTGGGCGCCCTCCTAAAAGGCAGGAACTCTGGACCCCCATCGTCGATCGTCTCGTTCAGTGCTACCGTCAGCTTGTCTAGGTACAGGGTATATTGTCCCGAGTCTGTCCCAACTGGGGCAGTCAAGGTGACCGTTCCGTTCGTCCTATTCGAGAACACCTGTAAATTCGTTGGTGCCTTACATTCGCATTTTGACAGGACTGTGGCGATAGCAACTGAGATCTTTGCTTCATCACGGGCTGGGCCAACTAATGGCTGTGCCACCTTCCTTGTCGCAAAGATCTTCCTCCTTGCTAGGCTAGTGGACGGGTTCTTAGGGAAAACTTCGCTTCCTCCCTTCTTCGAGCTTGGTTTCTGTTCCGGCTTCTCCTGCTTTTTCTGATTCGGTGCCGGGGGGTTCGGTGGCGTCGGGCCTGCTTCTGCCTTTCTCTTGTTTCTAGCCGGTGTCTGTGTTTCAGATCGTGGTAGCGGCTGGGAAGCCACCGCGGGGTAACTTCGGGCTTCCGGTTGGTCTTGTCTTTTTAGGATTGTTTTCGTTCCTTTCTTAGGAGCCGCAGCCGGGCCCCTTGACAGGTCGTCAACCGTTCTGATGAGGTTCTGAGTCGTGGTTGTAAGCGTCTGCACCTGATGGGCAAGCACCATAACCACCGTCATGATCGTATATTCCGAATCTGAGAACATATCAGTGTCGAAAGACGTGACATTCCTCGTGATCGGGTTTTTCTTTGGGGGTCCGTCGACCCTGAGATAGTTAATCACTACTTCCATAAGTTCCTTGGAGGCTGGGTCAGGGCCCTGGTCTTCCTTGCCCTCTGGGCTCGGTGTTGACGGCGCTGATGAGCCTTCCTCTGGCTCAATGACCATTTCCACGTCACGAGATGCCATGGCGTGACTCGGAAATGAGTTGGGATCGTTTTTGTGTTTGTGTAACGTGACGTATCAGATATCGCCACTTTTTGAGGGGGGTTATTCTGGCACTTTTCCGGGGTGTTGAAAAAAGTGCAAATTTCAACTTTGCGCAAAATGCGCGGGAGGGAGCATGATAACTTTTTGCAATGTTAAAATTAATATTATACAAGTGATTCCAAGTATTATTTTTCAGCATACCTCTATCAAGGTCAATAATTCTGATACACTTGCTACCAGTTGTTTTTATTCCACAATTGAAATACCTTTTAGGATTTTGCTTATAATAGAAACCTCTGTTTACTGTAATAAAAATATATAAAATAATTTTTAATGTATTATATTATAATAATAATATATTGTTTACAGTCTTTATATTTATCAAAATGCACTTATTGTATTTATAAATGAGTTATTCCTATCTTGAATGTATGATAGTACTAAGGCTTTTCAATCACCAAGTCTGAAATGCCATTCTACTTGAGCACTTGTAACACCAAGTTGATTGAACGGATGCTAGATTACTGCATCATTCAGTACTAGACTAAAAGGATTTGTCGAATGCCCTTTTTACACCCAAAGTGTCAATCTTCACCATCCTCTCTTATTGCATAATGTATATCAGGATCATTGAAAACTTGTCCTTGCATCAGCAAACCTGTACATACTATGAAGAAAGTTACAGAATGCTCAAATATTACCAAGTGATGGAGAAAAGGTCACCTAAATATCAGGCATTGATTGCCAAGTACTTTTTCGTCCAGAGCCCCATACAAAATTTCAAGTCACTTTCACACAAGTCGACACGATCATGAACAATAAAGCCATCTTCGATCCCTCACACTTCTCCTTGTAGGTATTCAAACACATAGATATTCCCCAACTGATGCAAAGATTTCAACTGTTGTTATACATGCAGTGTTGAGAATCATTTGTTCGAAAATGTCCATTCTTGGTGTGAAAACGGCATCGGACGAATCCTTTTAGCACCCGTGCTTTATTTTCTCTGCAACAAAATTCTGAATATGTGAGTAAGGTGCAGGAGCTTAATCTAGACTACCTAAAAGGGACTAGACAAAACTAGAAAACAACCTAAATCGGTCTGGAAAATATAAATGTATATCATACCGATGTTCAAGAATCGGATGTTATTGTATCATAATATCCTCAAATAATCGAAACCGTTAATATAAGGAGAAAAGAGAAAAATATTAATATTACTCCAAGGCTGAGGTAGTGTATCTCTTCAAAATATAGAGATGGTAAATACTTGCTCGCCAAGTAACTTGAAACTCTGTCCCGCAATATATCTCGAAGGGGCGGCGAAGATGGATACCTTGGTTGTAAAATAGGTATCCGACGAAACGCTCTGATCTAGCACTGTAGATATACAAGATAGGCTACATAATTCCAGTATACGAATATACCGTAAGCGAAACTATATCATTCTCATCATATCGTTCATAACAGATAACAAGGAAATATTAACATGGACGTAACCGTACCCCATATCGGGCACCAGATCACACACGTGAACCCAAGTTTCCCATGATACATACCCCGCGAGATCTCAGTCTACTTTCCGGGATACAAAGCAAGTTACTCACACATTAATTACACTTCCGAAACCTGTATGCAGAACTAAAAGCCAGGGGGGATAAAACGTCGCACGATTATCGATAAAAACCATACATAATAGCAAATTCCTTCATGCCCTACCTCAATCTCTCGATAAACCCATCCACCTGGGTATCCAGACAGAAAATCACTTGCTCGCCCCGACAAGAATGGGCTTAGCGGAGGAGGGTTGAACAAGCTATGACGTGTCTGGAAAGCGCTATTCCTTCCCCGCGTGCCCTGTCCCTGATCGAGAAGGTCAGGGACTCGATGGGCCATGGTGAAATTTATCGAGTGTTTTATCGTATATACGAGTACTCGAGTACTGTATTATTTAACCTATCCAATGACGTCAACTGGCTCACGATTAACATGATGATAACAATTATCATCATGACAGTCTGATGATAGTGCTCTCAGTGCATCACCTTCAGCCCTAAACAAAAGTACCAACCCCTCCAACCCCTCCAACCAAATAAAACAAAACAAAACAAAAAACCATCACCAAAAATCACTCGCCATTCAACACCCCCGCAACAGGTATAAGGTAAAATGCACTCATTCAAACTGGAGGACCCCACACGAGCAGAAAGCGCCTTTTCCAACCACACTGAGGGAGGGGTAAAAGGTATCACGCTCTATCACGAGCTCGAAGCGCGATATAATGGGGAAAAAGCATTCGTCACCCGAATCGCGAGAAACGACCATGTCAAGCAAGACTCGGCGACCGTAAAAAATAAAATAAAAGAAGGAGTAACCAACCAACTGGAGCCGTGGTTACCTTCGCGATGCATGCACGATATCAATGCTCCTCTCCACCCCACACTTGGCGACAGGTTTCACAGTACGAGTACAATGAGCGCAACGAACGAACGAATTAACGGACCAACGAACCAGCGAGAGATCACAACTACCATTCGGATAACTGTGGTCTGGGAGGGATTATGTGAGGTGATGAATCAGTTAATGAATGATGACGGTGGGTTGGTGGAATATGAGATGTTGGGGAAATGAGTGACTTATAAATATATGATAGGAGAGGGGGAAAAAGAGGCTAGGTATGAAACCGCATGATACTTGTAGTAGTGGATTTGAGAGTATATATAACACATCATCACTTCCTGCCAGGCCGCCGATTCTCAATTGCCCCGCATTCAAAGCTTCTAAAATTCCCACTCAGAATTCCTATTACCTATACCATCCGTTCGTCCATTCATCCATCCGGAACAATGACAATCACAACCTCTTGCCCAATTCCCACTACTACTTCTACTACTACTACTACTGCTACTACTACTAGCGGTGCTGCAACCGAGAGGAGCCCAGGGACATACCGTGTCGTCCGTGAAACAGTCGACATCCTCTTCGACTACGCGGATACCGAAGTCCGAAGCGTGCACAAGTCCCTTACGGAAGCTAACGAAGCCGCAAGAAAAGATGTATTGACCGAGTACTCCGTCGGGGAACTAGACGATTACGAGGAAGTTATTGGTGGTGATGGTGGCATACGTATCAGTACAAGGTTGCCCCATCTATTCTCCTCCCTCTTGTGCCAATCTAATGGTAGGATCATAGTACCCCTGAAGTAGACTTGACAATATCAGTTCAACACGTCCCCCACCACCACCACCACCACCACCACCATAACTACCACCGCCTTCAAATGGTGGAGGCGGAAAACTACGTGTACACAATCACCCGTACTGATTCCTCTAGCACAAGGCACAGCACCACATTCCTCGGCGTATACAGGTCCGAAGAGACGGCGAATGAAGTGGCCGAGCGGGAATTGCGCAGTGCAGCCGGGATAAGGAATTGGAGGGATCGGAGGAGGTTCCGGGGAGGCTTTCACGAAATGTATGGGCTGAATGGCTGCTTCGAGGGGGTTGCAACTGTGGGTAAGGGGGAGGAGGGAGGTTCCCGGGAGGAGGTTACGGTTGTCGTCGAGAGGAGGGTTCTGATCTGAATGGTTGGGCTATGATGATTAGATACGGGTAGATGGTTGGGTGGGTGGGTCAAGTCATTTATTTGTTTGTTCTTGCCGTTTTTGCTGTTTTTTCTTCTTGTTTTTTTTATATCATCATCGGAGTGATAGGATTGGGGGTTATTTGATTACTGGCCGCAGCAGCGTATTTAGGATTTGAGTGGAGGGACCTCGCCGCAAATGAAACAAGTAGATTTTAAACGCTCCCGTACAAGTACTGTACAAATAACGCAATTAGTCCTGACCCTTCAATCCGGGGTTTCTCGAGCCATGGACAGTCACTTGGCACAAAGCCTGGGGACGTTGAAAGGATGGACTGCGAGCCTCCGGATAGGAACACCAGGGGCTGGAATGGCCCCGGCAACTACAATACAGTGACAAAGAACCTACCATGAAGACAATATTTCCCCTCGGCACGCTACAACCTGAATATATGGTACCTGGGTATGATAGGATAGCCTTCAAAGGGCAAA
The DNA here is from genome assembly GCA_003316355.1 of Tuber calosporum. Lineage (NCBI taxonomy): Eukaryota > Fungi > Ascomycota > Pezizomycetes > Pezizales > Tuberaceae > Tuber > Tuber calosporum. Next base: position 10,572 of record QFET01003713.1, read on the forward strand.
CAAGCGCCAGGACAACCCCGAAAGAGTTCATACCGAATCGGCAAAACAGATCCTTCCAGGGCACGAATCGTGCTTCAAGAACTTTCTAGCTACTCCCTAATTCTTTATTCAGCAAAATACAACACAGCTCGCCCCAACAACATGCTACCATACTTGCGACAATTACAACCCTCCATCCACCCATCCATCCTAATCACTCTGCTGCTCCACAGCCTACGACAGCCATATTCGCCCCTCGCTGCGAGAGAGATAGTAGAACAATGGCCAACCGTCCCCGCGAACCAAAATACTTCTTCGCACCCCTCCTCCAAGCCCTTGAGTCAGAGCACTGCAATAACAAGTCCGCCCAAGAAGTCAAGACCACCTACCGCGTCATCTGCACATTCTACAAGGACCGTATGAGCTGGGAGACGATGGACCCTTACGATCATGACGGCGGCGGCGGCGACGAGGCGGACGAGTCGAGAAAGACCTCCAAAGTCCTGGGTACGTTCAAGACGATCCCGGAGGCGAATGCGGCTGTGGCCAAAGCGCGGGGGCTGATTGACCATACCGAGTTGTCCTATTTTACTATGAACAGTTGTTTGGATGGGGGGGATATGATCCAATTTCGAGCTGAGTGAGTCGAGATTTTCTTCTTTTTTTTTCCAGGGCTTGTGCATTGTGGTGGTGGTAGTGAGTGATGTTGGGTTGGCTAATAGGTGGTGGGATAGTGGAACTTTGGGCGGTGCGTTACATGTTTATATTCAAGAAATCAGCGTCCTTGTCGACGTTGAGAACGAGCGTGGGGAATATGTGTGCTTGGTTTCCATGTTCGAGGATGTAAACGCGTTTTCTCAGACTAAAGGCGTGTTTGAGTCGCTGGAGCATGCGAATAACTTTGCTGAGCGTGAGTTGGAGGGAATTCGTGCCGAGGAATCGAGTCAACTGATAAAAAAGTTGGATTCGAAGGGCATGTTTCAAGGAAAGGTTGTTAAAACGGGACAGAGAGTTGGCGTCTTCTGGAGAATGGGTTTTTGTTGATTCCTAGGGTGGCCATAAGCGGGATAGGGGAAGTCTTGATGGTAATAGTCTCTGATATACTTTGAAAATTCCATGCCATCAAATTTATCACCACGAGAGAAGATGACTAGCCCTGACAAAAACTACACCAGCAGTCACCTGTGATTTTCAAGGGAGAAAATAATTGACTCATTCGCATTTAACGGCATTCGAATCAAGAAGGAAGGGGATCAGAGGAAAGTTCCAAGGAATAATTGCATATTCTCCATCTCCTCTATCCCAGAATTTCCTAACACCCGCCCGAGGCCGAAAACTGCCACACCCCCTCGACCGCCCTGCAGACCCCGACATCAATTAGCATGTCCTTTACCCAGGAAGGGAAACGTACCTAGGAAAAAGAAAAAAAGATAGCGTCTCCCCCACAGAGTAATCGGAATCGAATTATACCATTCTTTCGAACAGCACGCCGCAGATTGCACTAAAGTGGCTCAACCCACAATCTTCGCTTCGACTCCCATAGCATCCTTCCCTGCCACCTCTCTCACTCGCTCTCTCCTACTCCCCCAAGCTCATCTAAAGAAAAACCGAGAGAGCAAAAGAAGAGGAGGGGACAAGAGACAAAAGAAGGCGCTTGATTTTCTGATGTCTCAGCAGGAATGAAATCATCCCTTACCCTCACGGGCCGCCGTATGTCGTAATGACAACGGTGTAGTGCTTTGAAGATTACTCCGAATTTCTCATTTGCATAGTGATTGAAACAAAAAGGAAGCAAAGGGCGATTAAACCCAGAGCTGGTGCCAATTGTTCGTATGTGAGCAAAGAAATGCGGCCTTGTGGAGGAGACGCTATGGAGAAAGAAATGGAAGTGGGGGGTGGTGGGAGGTATTTATAGGAGCCCTTGGCCAATTCTGTTACCCGGCTTCCGCACTCCGTGAGACGATGCCCAACAGTGCCGGCCATAAATCATCCCTCGGAACGCTCGACATGGAGCTACAGTGTCAAATCCTATCCCCACCCAGAGGAGACACATGGAGGGGACACAACAGGGATGCCAGCATAGACAACAAATTTTCCATTTTGGTAGTAACCCACCAGCAAACCCAATCTCAAGAGCCTCTCTACTAACCTCTCAATCTACCATAACCAGCCTTATCCCCATTGACTTGCCATGAAAAGGCCTCAAAAACTTCATCCGTTACTCCACAATTGACATCCGGAATTTTAACACCAGCATTCGTGACGGAATCGATCCAACCCCACTTCTTTTATTCATCATTCACTAAATGAGATCCATTGACGGACCAAGTAATTAAAGTAGTAAACAGCAGCCCTTGGTATAAATTACATCAAAATAAGCAAAGAATCATTTTTCCATTCCAATACCGACCAACCAACAATCGCAAAGCAACTCCCCCCATCCACTCCATAACAAACTAAACGCTATCAAGGTATAAAAGATCAAGTCATAAAATCAACCCACTCTCCCTCAATACCTTTCCGATCCCGCCCCTTAAAACCTCCCTCCGCTCCTCAGTCATCCTCAACTTCTTAACGCGCACCTCTGCAACCTTCTCAACTTCTTCTTTCATTCCTTCGACCATGGCTCTTCGTTTGGTGACGCAATCTGCAAGCAGAGTTTCGATTTCACGCTTCTTGCTGAGGATGAAGTCCCCTGCAGCAGCGTGTTGCTTATCGTCAAGCTTTTTGAAGAAGTTAGATGGCTTAGACGTGTCGTGGGGATAGTAGGAGTTTGCCAGCTCAGTAATTTCGGTGGGCAGCTGGGTTTGGGGAATTGAGGCATAAGAGGCCGAGCGCAGGGAAGAGAGGGTTGAGATGAGGTCCTGGTATGAGGTTATTGCCGCAAGCTCTGAGTCTGGAATCTACAGGATTGATTAGATAATGTCTATTAGCAAGGAAAGGGGGTTGTACTAGCGGAGTAAAATCAGTGTCGTGATCTTGACTGGGTCTCTTATTCTGCAGTCAAATAATTAGTTCATATACCCTACATATCGCATTCAGGGAAGACAAATACCTCGACTGCTTTTGCTTGCCGCCCGGGGGCTGTCTCTCTTCTCTGTGGCCTATAACTGTGCAAACGGTCCTCCTCATCCTTTCCTAACATGCTCTCCCTGCTTTCAGGCCTGCCGTTCCTATACGGCAATACAGCCCCCCCCTCCTCCTTCTCACGGCTTCTCTGCTCTAACCACCCTCTGGAAGAAATGGTTGGGCTCCCGCTCTCCCAAATAGCCCCCAAATCATCCACCGCCTCATCCTCCTCACCCTGAAGTCTTCCATCCCCATCACCACCCTGGGAATCGTCAACATACTCCCCAGCATCATCGAACCCGCCCTCCTCGTCTCCATCTTCATAACACTCATCCCCACTAGCATTTTCCCAAAGCCTCAATTCAGTATTAACCACCTTCTCCTTCCCACTCTTTCCCGAGTTCGACCTCGGTCGCTCATCATCGCCCCTCCAGGGAGCCGGCGAGCCACCGACCAGCGAGATTCTATTATCATCCTCGTACTTTATAGTGCTCTCGTCGAGGCTAGGGGTGTCCTCCCCGAAAGCATCGTACTCACCGCCCTCGAAGATCTGGCGAAAGTCCGTGGACGGCACAGGGCGCGGGGTGTTTGATCGGGAGTCTGATTCCGCTTCGTAATATTCTTCCGTTATAGCAAGCTCAGCGGCTGACGCCTGCGCGGAAGGCACTGGCGGCACTGAAGGAGCGAGAGGAGCAGGAGGGGGTGAAGTGGGTGGTTGGCGGGACGCGTTGTTGTTGTTCTTGAAAGAGGGGCGGGAGCGGGAACTTATGAAGTTTGAGACGCCGGGAGAGCTGCGGCGGTTGTTCAGAATTGATGCGTAGGACGGCAGACTACTTGTGGAACTTGGTCTGCTCATTGTAATAGTGGGAGATGGGATAATATTGAAAGTGGTTGGTGGGGTGGTTCGTTGGAGTCAAAGTTGTCCAAGATGGTGGATGGTAACTATCGATAAGCCTCATTCGGCGTCACTCGAAATGCCTTGAGTGCGATATGTGCCCATGACCACCACTTTGAGTTTGTAGTCGATTAACATAAACGTGATGCCTCCTACTAACCAGCGAAACAGCAAATACCGTCACCGTCAACCTTAATTGTACAAGGTTCCGATAGCTTTGGCCCTTTGCGTCCATACGGGGGGGACTGGAGCGCAAGGGTTGGCAAAATCATTTACCGGTACAACCTCCCGCTATGCAGATATATAATAGGTCGAAGAGCCTCTCTTGTGACGGAATTATTTTCATTTGATTGCTCAAGCACAGTATCGAATATCTAGTGTACAGTACAATGGAAGGAAAAAATAAATTCGCTGGATGAATAGATAAATAAACTCCGCCTAGCCTATCCCTACCTCAAACAAAAAAAAAGAGAGACTTGAATGATAGCGTTAAAATTGTAGGCAAGGAGGGGTAAAGCTAATTAAGGCCTCTCTTTTCGCTCTCGGAGTAGAAGATGACCATTCGCCAGACTTTCTTGACAAGGGTTTCTGCGTCTTCGTCGAGCGCCTATCGCGGGATTAGTATGAATGTGAGTAAATTTGGGGACGTATGTAGTACCATTTCTAACTCCTTCACCAGATCCTCTGCGGTGCCACGTTTTCGGATATGCTCCAAAACAAAGTTAATGAGCTCTTGTTCTTGAACCCCAAGATACTGGGAAATGTTAATACCTAAATCTAACCGCGATGTAAGGGAGGATAAACTGCTTACTTCAACAATCTTTTTCTCCACAAACGGCTGTAACTTTTCGTTAAGAATTGCCTCATCGATATGATCCCACTGCAACTTCCATTCGAATAAGCCCTTTCGGTCGCTTGGGATCTCTTGAGCTAGCTGCCTAACAAGCTTCTCCCTGGTCTCCTCGTCCATAACACTGGTAGAGTCGTATTGTATGGGCACAAGGACACGCTTGGTTTTGGACTCGTCTTCCTCCTCGTCTTCCAGCATCCCTTCAACTTCAGCGGCTGTCTTCCTTCTAGGTCCATGTTGCTCTTGCTTCCTGCTTGCAGCTGCACCCAAAGCCAACTTAAATTTCTGGGGTTCCTTGATCTGAGCTGCCTTCTCCATTTCTTCGGCCTGTCTAGCCAAGAAGCTATCCGCCATAGATTCGGCAGCTCGCTTCTTGTCGATGTCCATCTCGGCCTGCCTAGCCTCCGCTTGCCGATCCCTTTCATCCATCTCGATTTCCCTATTCCGGAACGCTGCCCTGTTGCGGATCCACATAGATCTATCAACGTAATATTCCTCAACTTTCTTTTCTGCCTCAACATCATCGTCCCATTCTGCCAACCGTTTGCCCATAGCTGTCCTGTCCAATTTTTCTCTCTCCTCATCCTCCAAATCTCTAGCTTGCTCACGCTCCAGAGCGGAGGTCCTTGCTCTTTCACGATTAAGCCAGCGCCGTTCGTGGTCTAAAAATGTTTTCTCTTGATCGGCCTTCTTTTTCGCCTTTCTGCGCTTTTCCAGCTCCTCATCAGATGCGTCAGAATCTTCTTCCTCCTTGCTGTAGGAGAGCCCGTTCGTACCACCATTGATGAATGCGACCCCCTTATGATAATCTCTGGGAAGCTGGCTGCCAGAAGACGGACCAGTTGGGATTTTCGTTGAAGTGCCCGGGGCTCCCGAGTGATCCCGCAATCTTGAGGGACCAATTGGGATTGCATTTGCTCCGCCTGATGGCCCCGTAGGTGCCAACGGGGGTGGGGATGATGCCAGGCGGTTTATCCTGGGCCCGTGGTTCCTGTCCCGCTCCATTTTTTCTATTTCTTCCTCCCTCTTGAGACGTTCAAGGTCTCTACGATTCGAGCGTTCTCGAAAGGCTGCAATTTCCTTAGCCACCATATCACGCATATCTGCTGGAATATCACTCAGTTCGTCATCCGCCGAAAGGGGTATGGTCACAATCTCGGGTTGCGGGGTTGCATCAGCGCCGTCATGTGCTGGCGTTTCGGAGGTCTTCTCGGGCGCAGGAGTTTTGGAGCCTTCGGTGGTCTTGGGTGCTCGTTTAGAAGGGTCCCTATATTCAATTAGGGTAGTTGTGAGAGTAGTCCTAGCCGACTCTCGCCGATTCCTTAATTGTTGAGGATCCACCCGCTCTTCGAAATTTTCAATGTAGGTTATAGAATTATCATCAATGACCACCTAGGAAAGTGTTGGTAAATAAATAAAAACGCCTCTAGGAGGAGACCGGGGCTGGGAGAACGATACCACCAGCTTCTTAGGCTCTGAGTGCTCATCAAGAGCAGGTATCTCTAAATCCTTGAGAGCTTCAATTGCGCATCCAAGGCCTTCGGGATCTTCGTATTCAGCAAATCCGAATTTGCACAGTTCCCCATTCTCATTTGTGGCTCGAGTCCATTTCTTGAGCGGCGCGACGGACTAGAAAAAAACCAGTGGTCAGTGCCAAAAGCTTATTCCAGGCTTCAATTCGTAGAGTTTATAACGACCTACCTTCAAAATTCTCTCTATCCACTCATCGTCCAGATCCCTAGGTATAGAACCAACAAATACCGTCTTAAGTTGCTCCTCTACACTTGGTGGTGCTAGATCCGCAGCAGCATCCCTTGAAAAGCCCTGGGAAGACCCAGCGCCGGACTTCGATGTACTCGAGGAGGACGGAACAGGATTTTGCCGCGTCACGGAAGTACCGAGTCTGATTATTGGCGCGTTGAAGTTAATATTCGGTAGATTTGCTGGCGGAACAAATCCTGGCATTCCTGGCCGAGCAGGCATGTTGGCCTGAGCTGTCCCCGGAGGGGCACCGCTAACGCCAGGAGGGGGGGGGAGACCAGGTGCGCCTGGAGGACCGGTTCCGGGCGGCATACCAAAGCCTGGAGGCATGCCCATTCCAGAGACACCAGGAATCCCTGGGAAGCCAGGCGGCATTGTGGGTCGGCCGAAAGGTTCTATCGAGAGTCAGCAAGAGAAACGCGCAAATGAAGAAAATTCTTACGCCCGTACGGATACATGGTCCGCGAAGTATTCGTGGAGTAGAATAAGAAATGGTCAGGAGTAATAGAGGTATAAATGTCTGGTGGTGGCGGTGGTGATGGTTCTGAGAAGATGAAAGAGCAAAAGAAAGAAAGCTTGTTGTGTCAAGGACCCCAATGTTTCTCAAAGCAGACCCAAAGGGTCAGATGATGATTACTAAGCAATAAATTTTTTTTTTTTTTTTTTTTTTTTTCGGATTTTTCCTCATTTTGTTTCCAGCAATCAGACTTTATTCCTCCACATTTCAAGTGCAACACCATTCACGCCCCCCAATACTACAGTATGGAGATCCGCCAGATGGCCCGGGCAGCCTTGTACGCCCGGCTTCTTCCTTCCTCCCACTGCACCAATCCTATTTCCCGAACTGTTTTACGGCAATTCGCATATTCTGCTACTCGATTCGAGGACAAAAAGACCGAGACCGGGCCACCGATCCCCACCACCGCTCAGACACCCGATGTTGCTGCTGCCATTGCCACTTCTGCTCCTCAGACCACTACCCAGAGTGAAGATCCTGATAGATTTACACCGGTACAGTCAATCTTGCAGAAGTTCTTTGATGCCACCCTTACAACATCTTCGCCGCCACCTTTTCACCGTTCGTTCAATGGAGGCAGTATCCTTCCAACAAATATTGTTAGCCGCAACTCATTGAACGCCATCAACGTCCCACCTATCTCTGGCCCGTCGAAAGAAATCCCTAGGACTGGACCGACGGCCGGCAGAACAGTCGAAGTTACCAGTGATCTTTCATCAGCCCTCTCGAGGTTACGGACGGTAATTGCCCAGAATAAGCTCAGAGTCGACCAGCGGGAGCAGAGGTTTCATGTTCGACCTTCTCTGAAACGCAAGAGGCTGAAGAGTTTGCGGCATAGGAAGAGGTTCAAGAATGCATTCAAGAGATTGGTTGGAATTGCTATAGACATGAAACGAAAGGGGATATAGTGCTTCGGGTCAGCTCTGAATGGGAGACATTAATTTTTTGCTAATTTATACCCTGAGATATATCACCATAGAGGTTTGGGGGATATCGCTGTCAGTTATCAACCGCCAGAAAGTAACCAGCAATGCTAGTTTGGAACATTTCTAACTGGTGGAAAAAGGCTGATTGCATATTTATTAGTGCATATCTATTTCTCTCTCCCCCCCTTTTTTTGTTGCTACAGTAAATACTTTTGATGCCCCGTTCAAACCCTGGGCATTTGCTACTGTATTCCAACACCATATCCATACTCGAACACTGGTGGTGATACAGTGCTGTTCCTTGCATTCTTCACTAGATAGCCAAAACACAAGTAGAGCAAGGTAGTTAGGCGGGCGGCTGTGTTCTGTCGGGTACGGTGAAAATAAGCCAGAAAAAAATGGGTACGGTGGACATCTCCCCACTTGCCACTTGCCAGCCAAAATAATCTTTATATATTATTATGTCGCGGTCACAGTCTCGCTTGTTGAGCCTCATTTCTCAACGTTGTCCACTTCTCCTTTCCATGAACCGACCCTTCATGTTATCCCCTTTTATTCGATTTTGTTCGTTTGTCCCCTCTTTTGTGCTCTGATATCCTGTTTACCTTTGCTATTTCCTTCTTGAGAAGTTGTCATTCCTTCCAGTATTTGTTTACCCCCCCCCCCCCCTTTCACTTCACAATCGCTATCTAGAAGCGCGAAACTAAACCATGGCTCGTCTGGGAAGGTTGGGCTTCCTGGGACTTGCCGTCCTATTCCACTTGATTTACATATATTCGATATTTGATATATATTTCGTTTCCCCAATTGTTCATGGCATGCAGCAATACCGCGTTGATGCTCCGGCACCAGCGGAAAGATTGTTCTTGATTGTTGGTATGCGGATTTGTCTCCTGAATAGGTTTTCGGGGGTCCAACCTCAACTCTGTGCCAGTGTATTACCTTCTAAATTCCTAGCTAAATTCTAATCTAGGCGATGGTCTTCGCGCCGACAAGTGTTTTCAATCCCACGGCGACCCGGACTATCCTGCGGAAAATCGCTACCTCTCCCCTTTCATCCGATCCAAGGTTTTGAATGATGCTACCTTCGGTGTTTCCCATACTCGTGTGCCAACGGAATCCCGACCAGGACATGTAGCGCTTATTGCCGGATTATATGAGGATGTCTCTGCCGTTACAACTGGTTGGAAGCTTAACCCAGTGAATTTCGACTCGGTTTTCAATGAGAGTCGGCATACTTGGTCCTGGGGATCACCGGATATCCTGCCAATGTTTAAGCATGGAGCCAGTGATGAGAGCAGGGTGGACGCATTTTCGTATGACGAAGAGATGGAGGACTTTACGGCTGGTACGATGTTGTTGAGGCCTTTAAGTTTTGATTGGAGTAAAACTGACACTTGCTCGGAGTCCAGATTCGACTAATCTTGATATCTGGGTTTTCGACCGCGTCAAGGAACTGTTCGAATCGGCTGCGCACAATAACACCCTCAATGCGATGCTCCGACAGGACAAGGTTGTCTTTTTCCTTCATCTCCTTGGTTTAGATACCGCCGGCCATTCCTACAGACCATACTCGGCCGAATATCTCCGAAATATCAAGGTTGTCGATGAAGGAGTCCAGGAGGTCCATAAGCTTGTTAACGACTTCTATGGAAATGATGACAAGACTTCATGGATATTCACTGCCGACCACGGCATGAGTGATTGGGGATCCCACGGAGATGGGCATCCAGATAACACTCGCACTCCTCTTGTTGCATGGGGCGCTGGAATCAAGAAGCCGGTAGCGTCCAAAGTGCTGGAGGTGACAGGTCATGAAGATGGTTTCTCTAGCGATTGGGGGCTAGGTGCTGTACGGAGAGTAGATGTCGCGCAAGCCGATGTAGCTGCACTAATGGCGTATCTTGTCGGACTGAACTTTCCAGTCAATTCCGTTGGAGAGCTTCCATTAGAATACCTTGATGCAAATGTCTCCGTGAAAGCAGAGGCATCTTTGGCAAATGCAAGGCAAATTCTTGAAATGTACAAGGTCAAAGAAGGTTAGTTCGGGCGCTTGCCCCTGCCCCCTTCTTCATGGGAGATAGATTTAGGGAGCGAATGATGGTTCATGATGGTAGCATGAAGTGATCGTTACTAATTTTAACAGAGCAGAAAAAGTCCACAACTCTACGATACACCGCTTTCGTGCCCCTGAGCGAGGGCGAACAATCTCTCGAAAGCCGTTTTGCAGAAATCCGGGGGCTTATCGATAGCGGGTCACATGAAAGGGCTATTGGAAAGTGTGTAGAGCTAATCAAGGTTGGTCTAGAAGGCCTTCGATACCTCCAAACGTAAGCCACATACCTTCCACGCGAAAAGCCCAAAGATAACTAAATAACCTAGGTACGATTGGCTTTTTCTACGGAACCTAGTCACTGCGGGGTACCTGGGATGGATTGCATTTTCGCTCACAACAGTTATTGACCTGCATGTACTCCATGGAAGAACTGAGCCTACCCGAACTGCTGGGAGCTCTGTATTCTTCATTTCTGGTCTTGTAGTCATTTATTCTATCCTCATGATCCAAAAATCTTCCTGGACATATTATGCATATGCCTTTTTCCCGGCGATGTTCTGGGAGGAGGTATATGCAAGGAAAAATTCAATCGTGGAAGGGACCAGACAGCTTGTGGCACACCTGGGCTCATGGAGCGCATATATGGGGTTGGGCGCCGAAATGATCGGGTTTCTTGTGTTGCTAGAGGCCATGGTAGAGCCCCTTTCTTCCTTTAATCAAGGGGCGCAGGGTTGGATGCGAGGATTAGGACTAATGCGTTCTAAAAGGTATATGGGTACTCTCGCCGTGAGGTTTTCACGGGATGCTTTCTCCTTGCAACTATCTGGCCCCTGCTCTATGGGTCAGACTTCCTCCGGAAGAACAAGTTATTGGCCGCGAGCTGGATGGTATGCTGTGGCTTGATGAGCACTTTTACCTTGCTACCCGTGATCAAGCAGGAAAGCGAGAATTTGATGTGCGTATATTCTTGCAAAAATGGAACGAGACTTACATATTGCCAGGTGCTGACTGCCAGTAGACTGCTTGGAGGATTTTTTATGTTTTCTCTGGGGCTGCTTTACATGATGTTTGGAGAGACTGTTATCAATAGTAGTGATGGAGTTAAAGTAGCCAGGAGTCAAGATTGGGTATCAAAATCCATTTTAGGATATCAGGTATGTTGTGTCGCCCCCAGATAACCTAGGGAAAATTAGAATGCCGTTACTCGATAGATACTGACTATGGGCGCAAAGCTTGGGTTGATCGGACTCTCCATGTTTGTGACGAGGTCCAGCGTCAGATCTCTGCAAGCGAAACTGGGTCTTCCTCTCGGGAACCAAGCTGTGGGGTGGCTTGTGCTCGGTTAGTTTGAATCCCTCCCCGCATCGCGTATCGTGCCTGACACCGCCGTGTCCGTATCCTACTTACTAAGTTTTCTGAAAACTGTAGTCTTCTCGATTGCTTGCCCATTCCTCCATGGAATTCGACCCCAGAATCATTATTTCCATAGGCTAATGGTCATTTTTCTCACCTTTTCTCCCATATTTGTAATCCTTACCATCTCGTATGAGGGTTTATTCTACGTGATGTTTTGCCTTACGCTGGTTGCCTGGGTCCGCTTAGAGCACAAAATCCACCTGCACTCGCACCGAAAGCTGCAGAAGTCTCCGGGATCTCGTGAAGGGGAAACGAAAGAGGCATCGCCGGGGCCGGGCGAAACACTCAAGAAAGGCTCAACGGCTCCCTCAGCCGGACCACAGAGCCCGCATTCCCAAACATGGAGAGAGCTGACCCTTGCCGATGCAAGGATTGCGCTGTTTTTCTTCTTCTTGATTCAGGTGGCGTTCTTCGGAACTGGCAACGTTGCTTCGTTGTCATCGTTCTCTCTGGACAGCGTATACCGCCTTATACCAGTTTTCAATCCATTCGCAATGGGGGCACTTTTAGTTTTAAAGCTGATGGTTCCGTTTGCGGTGATTTCAGCGAACCTTGGGATACTGAATAGAAGGATAGGAGTGGCGCCAAGCTCTCTGTTCATGATAGTCATAGCCATCTCAGATGTGCTAACACTCAACTTCTTCTATATGGTCCGGGATGAAGGGAGCTGGCTGGACATTGGTACGACCATCAGCCATTTCTGCATATCGAGCATGTTGGGAGTTTTCGTCTCCGCATTAGAATTCATGAGCGAGGTTTTTGTTGGGGGAGTTAGCATGGAGGACGGGAATGCCATGCCCTCCTCCGCTTGTTCCTTGAAGGGTGGCACAAAAGTGCAGAATGGGGAACTTACGAGAGGCTCGAACGCAAAGGTTGCCAACGGGACCTCTTGAGGGCGGTCAGGGAGGGGGAAAACAGCATTCTGTTGGGAAAGGGTTTTATCTGTCATATCTTGTTCATATTGTTTATGCCTAGTGTGTAATTTTAGACGTGCGACACCACATAATCACAGCGATCGAGCGATACTTTTTCCCCCTAAATTCCTCTACAATACGGTACTCGGGTGCAGTGCAGCACATGTATGTCAGGGAGCACCTTCCCCGTCTTTTCCTCTCTCTAGGTATTGCCCACGAGCAGAAGGTGCAAGTAATGAATAATGATACTTGTATGATAGGATATGACAAGATAAATAGGAGAGCTAGGGTAACCTTATCTCCTTCTTCCCTTCCCTCCCGCCTTCCCGTTCAAGTAATGAATAAAGTAGACCCTTGAACACCCGAGGAAACCCCCTTCTCCCCCAATATGGCCAGGCTCTAGGGCCCTACGAGTACAAATACGGTATGATATCATAGCATCATACTATCATACATAATAATATCATAATATCATTCTTGTATTAGCACATACGGGTAACAGCGGCCCTACTAAGATAATACCGTATGCATAATAACAACGAACCTTTGCTTTTTTACACAGCACCTAGACTTTCACATGCCAAAGAGAGTGTAAACGTATCCCATACCGGGGAAGGAGAAGCCGTTCGCCGCTGCCTCAGCAGATGAAGTGAAGGGGGGAAATGGAAAAGCAGGGGGTGGGGTAGTGCAGGGTCTCGTGCACGCTGATCAGACCAGACATGGTGGAGAAGATGCTGGCTTCCTGCCTGTCTGCCTGCATTGCTCGACCCTTAACATAGCACGGTAGGGTGCAGTTAGAGGATAGGACGGGGCAGCACTGTGAATATTCTGGGATTAGATTACCGTACTGTATATCGAGATTACTGTGCTGTGGTTCTGTCATACTCTTCTGGATTAATTTGTGTCCTCTCCTTTCTCCTCCGTTTCTCTTGCTCACTCGCTCAGAGGGAGGAGGGAGGAGGGAGGAGGGAGGAGAAGGGAGGATATTTGTACTGGTTATCCTTTCGTCCGTTATTCTATGGAGGGGGTCTGTTTGATGTATCGTGAGGTTTTGTTTTTTTTGGTCTTTTTTTTTTTTTGGTCTTCGGAACCGGACTGTTGGGGGCTTCTTTTCACATGATTATTTTGTTGTTGTTTGGACTGGATTGGATAAGGTATCATAGTCAGGTGGTGGGTTTTGGCTTTAGCAGTGAGCATTGATACTGGTATTGTGCTAGTACGAGTACCGTACTATACACTAGTCTTGATGCTTGATACGGTGGTGCGGTGATGGCAGTGGTGGTGGTGGCGCATTCTCTTACGATACCTAAGTTGATTTGACCGCAAGAGATAGACTAATACCGGTAATTTCGTGTCGTGCGGGGGGGCGTGCACGTACCGGTACTCGAGTATGGTGCATGCTCTCAAGTGGGGGGGGGCCTTCTAATTCCCCTTCTATCATAACTCACCGCAATAAAAGTGCCACTTTGATTTTTCGATTTTTCGAAGGTAGCCGGCTGCAGTAGGTTATTCTGCAGTACTGTACTCGAGTACCTGTATTTTCACGCAAGCCCACTCTGGGGCCAGGGGGTTTTCATAGTTCCCCTCCCTGTCGCTTCCGACGCCATAAGGTGCTATTATACTCGGGTGTCCATAAAAGTTGGAAAAGTGATCGTCTGGGTTCTTTGATAGTGGACTGCGGGAAGGGAAACTGGGGAGGAGAGTTTTTAGCAGAAAAATGACATGATATAATAACAAGGAGGGAGAGGAGGGGATCAGAACAACCCAGTCATGAGAGTTTGATACACTTTTTTATATGAAAAAAAAAAATGGTGTTTCCAACCCTTTCAGCCTCACGGAACGATAATAATATTACGATAATATTAGTGAAATTTCAAGGCAACTAGCCCTAGTCCTTGATGCCTGTTATCATATCAGACCGTATTTTGATCAAAAGAAAGAAATCAAAAGAGAGGTTCGAGGCAGGTTCCACTTTTTGATATTCCGTTCACATGTCAAAAGACGCCGGTGTCCACCACCACCCCTAACTTATTATGCTGTCTTGAATTGCGAAACCATGTCGCGAAAAGCAAACCGTTTTATGGGGCTGTGTCACAATACTGTACGAGTACTCGAGTGCAGCCAGCCAGTGGGCGAATAGCAAGCATTGTGTGGTCAAGTTTCTGGAAATAACTGATATTGTATTCAGGACTTATGATCTGCTTCGGGTATTTTTGAAACGGCGGGTGTGCGAGGTTGGATGGTTTCGGATTGTGCAAGCAATGTCCCTTTTTTTGTTATTTCCTTTTTTTATTTCCTTCCCTTGTCTGGGCTGGGGGTAAGGAGAGGGATTGCTTACCGGTTTGTAAGGAAAGATTGGCTATTGCACGGTATGAGGATCATATCATACTCGAGTATGATACAAGTACCGGTACATTATGAATGTTCCCCACCTCCCTGCTTCCTCTGCTTTTGCTCTGTGGGAGTGGGGAAGGGTTATGATAGCACCGTGCTTGTAGATATGTACAGTACTCGTACCGGCCTGTGTATCTAGGGGGTTAATGCGGGAATAGGAAAGTTTACCGTGCGGTGCCCGTTACTCGAGCACTATGGCAATACCGGTATCACACCCTACCCTAAGAAGCAGACGGATGTCAGTCAGTCAGGGGGATTTACGTGGTTTCTTGCCACATTTAGCCAGTCAATGTATGACATACGGCACGGTACGGTGCTGGCACTCGAGTACCGTATGATATCGGCACAGCACAGAGCGAGGAGATACCGTACACCTGTAGATAGGCTGGAGTTTAGAGTGATGGGATGGATAACTGATTTTGGGAGTTGCTGGAGTGGGACAGAGCCCGACACTTGAATGCAGCTTTTTGAAACTGTATGGTACAAGTATGTTACTGTACCGGTACAGTACTAGGGAGGTTCAAAGTCCTCAGGACACGGAGGTACTTGTACAGGTGTTTCGGTACAAGTACAGGTGTACTTGTATTTCTTGGAAAATACGGTACACGGTGAACCTTTTGGCAAGGTGGTATGCAGCAAACCAAGTACAAGTACAGTACAGCGGTACAAGTACGGTCATTTCATTTCTCAAACTAACCTGTAATTTACCTAGTCTGTAATGCTAGGCAGAAAAAGAAAAGAAAATGGCACTTACAAAGCAGCGAAAAGCAAGCTAATACACCGGTCCTGGTCTTAGTTTTTACAGGTACTCGTACTCGAGTACTTGTAAGGTTCAAACTGGTACACATGTGCACAAGTACTCAGTCTGCACTCTGCTGAGAGCTTCGAACCTCCTTAGTGTCATACTCGAGTACGGTACTCGTACATGCCTGGCGATGCTCGGTCCCGCACTGCATTCTTCCTCGTCTCCTACGGCCCGGGTGGGATGGGATGGGAACACCGGCACAGCAGATGGACTCTTGCCCTAGGAGCTACGAGTGAGGAAAAAAGAAACTTCGCGTTATTACCGATACTCGAGTACTTGTGACCTGGGATACCAGTGCTGATGGACTGTACGCAAACATGGCGTAATGAATTAGAGGTTAAAAATCCCGTGCATAGGACGGTTCTGCCAAATAGTAATTGTCTGGAGAATCATTGGACCTGACATGATGATCCCTTGTCTATCATATCCATCAATGAACCTCACCCCTCCTCTCTCTCCCTCCCGGAGCTGTGCGGTACAGTACGAGTACGGTTACAGTACAGTACCGTGCTCGAGTACTGTACCACAATTCATCACATCCCCCCTTCCTTCCTTCCCCCTTCCTTTCTTCCTTCCTGCTTGAGTACACGCACTACTGTTTTATCCACTTGTATTAAACTTCCTCTTCCTCCTCCTCCTCCTCCTCATCATCATCATCATCACCATCACCATCACCATCAGAGCTATTTATGTCGACTTTCCAAATACGCCTTGGTAGCTCATAACATCTTTTCATTTCCCTATTTATCTATCCAGCTATGCACACGGCCAGAGGAGTTTCTCCCCTTTTAACTCAGCACAATATCGGTGCGGTGTGGTGCGGTGGCCCTGTCAGCCACTCCCGTTTTCCACTGGTAATAAGTACTCGAGTACCCCGCCTAAACCTTTAGCCTCCACTAGTAGCACTGACTTGGAACTTGTTGGTTCTTGGCTATGAATCTCTTACCGGTAGTGGATTGGTGGATCGGAGGAATTGGAGTTCCTTGAACCCGCCATTCCTAATGCAGGTCGGGGGAAAGAAGAAAAAAAAAAGAAAGAAAAAAAAAGAGAGAGAGAAGAAAGGAAGGGCCCTCCATTTGTTCGTCTCTTTTGTAACACTTTTTTTTCTTTTTCTTTTTTTTTTTTCTTCACACAATCGACATGGGTTTGGGGTTACAAAAGTCTTGCTTCACTCGTTCATTTCACTTTGTACGGTATTATACGTACAGTACCAAATGGTGGCCGGATCCGGGCATTGGCATTATCGAACCGGTATTTTTGCACGCAATAGGTTGCCAGTGTGGAGGTGGCATCGGACTAATGAAGAAAGAGAAAAGAAAGAGAAATCAGGGGGATGTAAGAGAAAGGCGGGG